>JAYDYQ010001509.1:0-10029 GCA_034814905.1 Penstemon davidsonii | reverse complement strand
GGACCAAATCCAAGCTTCAACCCAAACATGGGATCTGGTCCAGGACCAAATCCAAGCTTCAACCCAAACATGGGATCTGGTCCAGGACCAAATCCAAGCTTCAACCCCAATATGGGATCTGGACAGGGACCAAATCCGAACAACTTCTCTCCGAATCCCGGATATGGTGCTGTGCAAAATCAGGGCAGCTATGTCCCAAATACGAGACCGGGTTCAGGACCAAATCCGAGTGGCTATGCACCAAATACAGGACCTGGTCCAGTGCAGAATCATAATTGCTATGCTCCAAATACTACTGGTGGCGGAAACCCTTACCAAAACCAGAATGTACCTGGAAGGGATTTTCCCCAGCCACCAAGTTACTAGAACATGTTGTAGATATTGAGGATGGTTTATCGTAATTGTAGGGTTTATGCTACAGCTTGAATTTTCATAAGGAACCTATCGAGTCGAACTTTGGTCGGTTATTGATATGGTTATAAGTACTAGTATAGCTTAAAGAGATGTGCTAATGGTGAGATTCATCTGCTTATTCAGACTTATTGCAGGATATCTGCCAGAATGCACATTTGTTGTGCTCTCGTTTCACCATATTTCTGGTTTGGCGATACACGTATGTCTTTTTTATGATGAATTGGAAATTTTGTTGTTTCATATCATCTTGTGTTTAGCCATGTGATATATATTGAAGTATAAACTGGATAACTATATTTAGTAATTTAATGAGTGTACTGGGGAAGGGTTTTCATTGTAATAATCATATGATGCACCTTATCATCGCTTACGAAGGTTTCTTCTTATTTAAAATTCTATGATAGTTTAAAGTTCGACTTGATAAGCCAAAGACAATACTTTAGAAATAATCAAATAATTCACACAATCTTCAGTTTAATAAGAGTTCATTCGAATTAAATACAAATTTAACACAAAAGTTCTTGTATTTGTTTGTCAATAGAAATGAAACCACAGAGTATTCTCTAGCCAATTATTTTCTTTGATTTATATAATCTTTTCAAAATTATCTCAGAGAATTATTGAAACTTTTAATATTTAATTGATCGAAATATAACAAAAAAACTTACGTAAGAATTTGTAGAAAGATATGATTTACCCACATCAAGTAGAAAGGAAAGAATTTAAGCGAAAAATGAAAAACGCCATAATATTGCTCAAGTGAAATGTAAGAGAGCATTAACCACAACCAAAGAAGCCTAGTGCAGAAACGCTTGAGACCACAACCAAAGAAAAAACCAGACTACTGCAACAAAGGTTTAGGACTTACAAACCCTGCGCAATAAATCAATTAACTACAGAAAACGAACTCTTAATGTTGGTGATAAATAAGAACAAATTGATGCATGAAATGAGAATCTGTTTACATGAAAATACAGAAACTTTTTAATTGTTCATTTTCCTAACTTTTACCTTTCAAAAGATACATGATACTGGCCAACAACGCAAATCACGACGTGGGTTAATCTTGATCATTGTGTTAATATATTGTAAAGAAGAGAGCTTTCAACTCCAATCCAATTTTGCCTCTGCTGGAAAAAATTGTATCAAAGCTTATCCAACAGCTGTTCTGCTCTTTTATTCTTAGCAGAAATAATTTGATCTGCCAGTGAAATGTCATCCTTTTGCAATTGTTCTCGATTAACAAAGTCCACGTCAAATTTCTCCCATGGTCGCTGAATTTGATTGCTTACTTGGTTAACTGAAGATTTCTTTTTATGAATCTGTGTAGAGACAAAAACTGAGTATCATAACAGTTGAAAGTTTACACAGACAAGATACCAATGCAATAAGAGCTAAATGCAAAAATATCCCCTAAAAAAAAACCGTGTTATTATTATTACCAAATACCCCCGTATTCTTTTTTTATTAGCAAAAAATCACATTTGGAATTCCTTCATAAATGAATAGGGAGGTTACTGCCAATTTTCAAAGTTAACAGGGAGATTATTGTCAATCTTTAGGAGAATAGGGGTCTTTTCGCATTTTTGGTAGGGATATAATGGTCATTTTCCTGTAAAACATGTAGGAGGGAGTTTTTTGCTAATAAAAAATAGCACGCGGGGGGGGGGGGGGGGGGGGTTTTATAAGAAAAACAACATAGGGGAGTTTTTGCTAATTAGGCAAAGCATGGAGGGTACTTTTGCATTTCATTCATACAACGATATGCATAATAAATAAATTTCATTGTGAATGTTTACCTTCATTAGTCGCTCCTTCAGTTTTACCTCCTCAAATTCAGCCAACTTTTCTTTTTCTTCTTTGGACTTTTTGTTTCTTTTTTTAATTGTTTTTTCTCCTCTGGCTTTTGCAATTTCTTCGCGCTCTTTCCTCTTCTGAGCAAGCATAGCCATCTTTTCTGCTCTTAATTGCGCTGCTTTCTCTGCCTGAATGCGGGCTATCTCTTTCGCCTTAGCTTTTTCTTCAGCCTTATGAAATTGTAGGAGGTCTATTTCTCTTTTAATGTTTTCATAACTATCCCAATCCAGTTCTTGCTGGTCATTGGCACCTATCTTAGCAGCTTTTGCAATGCTTTCGGCCCATGATTGAAAGAACTTCGCCCTTGTTCTTTTCCATTTTAAGCGTTCATCCCATAGTTTCGTGAGAGATGCACGTATTCTTACTTTTGTCTGATTACTGCCAAAAAAAAGGAAAAAGTTTATTAACTGCTAAAGCGAGCTTAAAAGGAGCTTGTTTTTGGCTACATATTATAGGCACGCTAATGCCAATTTCCCCCCTCCCCCATGATATGCATAATATTCAATTTACCCCCCCGTGATTTGAAAAAGAGCACCTTATCCCCCTGTGAAAATTTACTGGAGCAATTTACTTATCCGGTGTAACTCACTCGCCGAAATTGAGAGTGGGCATAAAAAAGTGTTTTTGTAACATGGGGGGGGGGGGGTAAAGTGCAACATTTATAATAGCACAAGGTGGTAAAGTGCCACAATTATCATAACACTGGGGTAAAGTGCCACATATAAGAGGGGTAGTTTTGTCAATTCGTATTTTTTTCAAGTTTAAAGTAGTCAAGGATGTAGTGTGAAACTTTTATGGATAAAGTGCTCTTTTTCGAATCATCTTCATGCAAGTTTTTCATGTTCACTTCAGCAAAATAACCAAAATGATAACCTAAAGTAATTTAGATGATAATGATGTTTCTTACATCTCAGTGAAGAGTAAGAGCTTGAAGAATTGAACGATATAAAATGTCGAGCATAAAAAAGCCAGATTAGAAATGCTATTTTGGTGATGGAATGTGCCTTTCATTCCTAATGAAAAACTCGAACTTAGGAAACAGTGAATCACCTGAGAAAACGAGGGCATTCAGACATCTTCTTTCTGACCTGTGAAAATTATAAACAAGGCCATCCAAAAGAAAAATGTTTAGAGCAATTAATAATGAAGATAATTTTCTGAGCTTAAAAAGTGGAATTCTATGTGCCAATAAGAATAATAGTGGAAAAATAACCAGTCATAGGACAAATATCACATAAACCAAGTATGCTTGTATATAAAACTGAGTGTCTTTCTAAACCAGCTCAAATTCATTAAGGATATACTATATATTCACCAAATTGACTGATTCTTACACGACTTCACCTTGGGGTCTTTCAAGGCTTCTTTTGTTCTCTGGCTGATTTTCTCACGAGTTTCTGCATAAGTAGAAAAGAAAATTTAGATCAAGAGAAAACATTAAAAAACGAGGTTCCTACATGACTAAACTACATAAAAAACTTGCCTTCACTATGCTTTCTTCCTTTGTTCCATGGCACTCTCCCTTTGTTAGCATGACCAGTTTTCTTCTTCTGAACCTTCTCATCGTCCTCAATGTCAAAACTCTCCAATTTCGGATCATTTACTTTCATCTTTTCACTTAAATTTAGCTTCTTCTTTCTACCAAACTTGACTTTCTCTGTCTCCTCTGGATTTTGCATTGCTCTAACGTAGTAGTATGGACCCATACATGAACTAAAACGACTAAATCCAATGCACGGGGATATGTTCTTTACAAGAGATGAACCAAAAGTTGAACACATTGTACGATCAAACAGTACATATCCAAAATTGGACGGCAGAAGAGTTCTAGGCATTAAATTAAACGAAACTCGAGAAGCAGGCACTTTCCTGGTACAAAAATCCAATTACGAACAATCAATTTTTCTCCGGTGACAACAATAGCCATTCTTCTACTATTATTTACTTTCTTCACTTAATTAAACCACGTTTTGTTTGGGCGTAAGCATCGTCTACTCAAAGACACCATCAGAATAGCTTGAAAAGATCAAACAGTACTAAATAGATTGAAATTCCATAATGTAATCTACTAGGTCGATTGTTTCAAACACTACTAAATAGCTTGAAATTCCATAAACGCAATCTACTAAGTAGAAAAGAGCTAATGCCAATTTACTTCCTGTGATATGCATATTGTTCAATTTACCCCCTGTAATTTGAAAAATAGCACTTTACCCCTCGTGAAAATTTTAAAGAAGCAATTTACCTCCTTCAGCCGGAGAGTGTATCTCACTTGCCGAAATTGAGAGTGGACATGAACAGGGCCGGCCTGACATATTTAGGGGCCCTAGGCGATATTTAAAATCGGGGCCCTCTTTTACAAATTAGCTGATACTTTTTAGATTCAATCGTAATATATTTTTATGACATTTCATTCTTAAACTTTCTCTTAACAAAAGCAATATATATATATATATATATATATATATATATATATATTGAAAATTCAAGTATCGTGAATTTAGTTATATAACAAATGCACACACATATAAATTGTTATGTATCATATGAATTAATGCAGCATAAGAAAATTCAACCAATTACATTAAACTCCATAGACATCTTATATTATATACACAACACAAGCTTTTTTTTTTTCCTCGAGGTCTGAATCCGTATACTTGAAAATTTCAAAATAACTTGGCTGAGCTTGCAAATTCATTCATCATTGAATAGTTTTCTTTAGTTCAAATCCAAGCATTCTTGACAACTTAAAGTTTATCAATATGCTTATTTTTAAATAAATGGCTACAATATATAGAACATGGTTAAGAAATTAGTATTCGGTAAGATAAAAGAAAGATAACATTTATTGAATTCAAATACTTTTAACTTTTTTTCTTTTTGGTAAATAGATTGAATATGAAAGTATAATATTTCTGCTCACACTACTATCTTAGGTAGGGCTGTGCAAATGGTAGAAGTAGAACCGAACAGTACCAAATTTCGTTATACCGGCTGGTTCGGTATTTTGAAATCTCGTACCGTTTGCCAACAGAAAATTTCGGTTTGGTTCAGTAAATTACCGATTCAGTACGTCGGTACAAAAAAAACCGAAAAATTATTGAATTAAAAATAATTTGTCTTGAATACATATGTAAATAATATATGCTTCCTACCACTCTAACCACTAACCATCCAATGAAGTTGAATAGAAATTATAAAGAATACATCAGAGACCCCCTAGCCTCAGTCCCCTCTCCAAAAATTACTTTAGCATCATTCAAGTTTTGGGTTTTAAATGCAATTAGAACCCAATTTATTAAGAGAAAATCAGAAAAAGAATAAAATTGGGCATTTAGAATTTGGACTGTACCTCTGTAAATTACAAACCTGGGCCGAGAGAGAGATGGTGGAGGCGCGATGGGAGTAGGTGATGCGGCGGCGCGGTGGGATTTAGAATTGAAGAAGAAGAAGATTTGGGTTTTGCTCTAGGGCAGTCCGTAGAAGAAGTGAGAACGCTGTCTTAACCTTTTAAGAATTGGGATTAAAAAAAAAAAGGGTGTACCGGTTCGGTCTCTACCGGAAATATCGAAAATCGAATTTTTTTAATGGTTCGGTAATGAAGTTCATTCTGTATACTGAATCCAGATTTCATTTCGATATACGGTTTACCGGATCGTGCACAACAATAATATTAGGGTTTTGTTGTCGTCGCATTCAATATAACTGAACCATACCAATTTTTAGTATCTAGTCTGACGCGGTAGTTTCAAAATTTGTACAGTACAAAAAATCGAACTATTTGGTTCGATTATCAAACGGTTCAGTCCGCTACAAAAAAATCGAGACGTGTATGTAGTTTGAGTATTCTTTATAATAAATTAATATTAAAAATTGTAGCTTGATTCAAACTCGTTGAATATAAGTTACATCAAATTCTAATTTATTAATGCAAAACAACAATATTATAATATTTTTTTTTCCAAACTAATAAGACACAATAAAACAAAATCACTTGTACTATCAATTAGCATATTCTTCCTCCGTTTTTTTATTCGCTTTGGAGGATTGAAGACGGATTTTAAGAATTATAATAAATAGCCACTTTTTTAAAATAAAAGTCTCAAAACACCCTTTTAATCAAATAATCATAGCATTAATAAGAAGGGTAAAATTGGTATAAAAAATTAATTCTACATTTAAATTCTAAAACGATAAATAAAAAAAATCGGATGGAGTAATCTTCATCATTTGACACCAATAATATGAAATAATCATTTCAACATAAATTAGATCAATGGATCTTACATAACAAACACAAGGAGAATTTCAATAGAATGTGTAATGTTAATCGAAAAGTTAATTTGATAGGTTAAATCTATTTTAATGTCGCGCTACGATCATTGTCCAACGCATCTTAACCAATACATGACGCGTTAATGTTATCATAATATGATGCAGGTAAATGGGGGCAGACAGAGCAAAAATAGTATATTAGTCCACAAATTAAGATATCTAGGACATTCTTTTTGTATATACATAGTTCTAGATTATGAAGTAAAACGTTCTAGACAAGTATATATGAAAAGCCTCTAGAGCATCACTTTTAGCCACTAGATCAAATTGATTTTCATCGTCTGTTTAAGAATGTGGTTATATAAATAGGGCAAGACCTTATTTTAAAATTTCAATTCTTACATCTTATTTGACCAAAACAAAAAAAATTCATCAAATAGAAAAAATCTGAGATACATTTACATTAACAAACAAAATAATTGAGGCCCCTCTATAGTTGGGGCCCTAGGCGATGGCCTAAATTGCCTAGCTATAGGGCCGGCCCTGGACATGAAAAGTGTTATTGTAACATAGGGGATAAATTGCCACATTTATCATAATACTGGGGATAAATCGTCACGTTTTAAACTGTCACATTATCATAACTTTGGGGATAAAGTGCAACATAAAAATGTCAAGGAGGTAGATTGAAACTTTCATGAGATGACAGGGGGTAAAGTGTTCTTTTTAAAATTATAGAGAGGTAAATTGGACATTATGAATATCACAGGGGGTAAAATTCCATTAACTCAAGTAGAAAAGCCCTAGTATTAATAAACTGGTGTACGGACAATTCCAGTGCAAAAAGTTTCTAATTACTGGAACTCAGAATTCAAAAAGTTCAATATTTCCAGATCGAATTTACAATGGAGTAGTATAAAATCGTGCGATAGATATATAAACCCTAAAAAAAACTTTGATTTATGATTTCAAGAAAAAAATATGCAGAAAAAGAAACAGATTAGGACAGTTGAGAGCTTACAGCGGGCAAGACAGCATTGCAGATTGCGTAATTCGAAAGTGGTCATTGAAATTGAAATTGGGTAGACTCTCTTTTCTAGGCCATATCTTTCTTTTCCTTTGTAATTTTTCTTTAATTTTCTTTTTTGTTTGTGGTGACGAAATTATGGGGTATTATTATAAATAGTGTAATTTGCATCGACATCCCCTCGGCTTTGGTCTAATGACTTCAAAATTTTGGCAAGGACCTCCTCTTGACTTTGATATTTTTGGCAACTAGAGCCCTGCCCTTTGAAAGATCAGGGTTGTGGTTGTCAAAAGACGAAAGTCGAGGGCAGGTCCTTGCCAAAATTTCAAAAATCATGGGCTGTGACTGTCAAAAGATCAAAATTGAGGGGAGGTCGATGCAAATTACCATTAGATATATTCTTTTAAAAGTCGTAGATACTACCCCCACCTTTGTTAGTTATTGCACATTTTCCTCAAAGTCGTCCATGGTAGAACATTTTGTCAAGATTCCGTCATGATGTGTACACACTATGACTACTCAAAAGATTAGGGGTTAATGCGAAAGTACATCAAAATTGGGAGGTAAAGTGCAAAATATGTAAAAGTGTTTTTCAGGTGTAATATTCCATCTAATAAATTCTCGAAATTCATGAAAAAAATATACAATTCAAGTTTATTAATTTGAAATAGCTTGTATCAAAATCTAATAAATCTCTCGGTTAATAAAGCATGACAATTGATCCCTTGGGAAGTACACAATACGGCGAATTGCACTTTTCTTCAATTTATGGATCAATTTTTGCACATTCGTCCCTCTTAGATTTTTCGTAATAAATTCGTCATTCTTATCAATGTAGTATAACACATTCGTTCCTCTTAAATTTTTATGCGTCACTCTTATCAATGTAGTGTAACAATTTCGCCCCTCTTAAATCCAAACATACATCTATTTTCGTTCTTTTTATTATGTATTTTGGATTTAAGAGGGACAAATGTGTTACAGTATAATGATAAGAGGGACGAATCTGCTACGAAAATTTAAGAGGGATGAATGTGCAAAAATTGGTCCATAAGAGGACGAAAGTGCAATTTACTCTTTTTTTTTTGGTATCATTTTTTTAATGCAAAGCATGATTTGAACAGTTAAAACATTTTGTATGTCAAGTTGAATAATTTGATTGATCAACAATATATATATATAAAATAATAAAATTTACTATGTTTTGTATAGATTAAAGTAATTAATTTAAAACCAAGACTAATGTATATTTGTATGTACGTTAAGATCTAAAATATTTAATTAAAGCAGTTTACAACAATTAGCAGGTTACAAAAACTTATAAGGTTTTATGGTTAAGTAGAAAAAATTAGTAAGATGGGGGGTTTTTAATGGAAGATTCGTTGATTCAAGCCTTCCTTCACAAAGCAACACGTGGCATAATTTAATTTTATTTTTAACAGTTTAATTTGTGAATTACAATTTTACCCTTATTAGTAAAAAATTGTACCTAGTTTTAATTAATTCATAGATGGTTAATTGTCACGGGCTTAACTTTCCCAAAGCATCCCGTGCGGCACTTAGCCCCGAAACGCCCCCAGCGATCGTTTCCGCCACTCTGTCGAAATTGGCTAAGTCAGTCTCACTCTCGTCCCCAAGGAGGTGTCTTGAAGGTGGTTAGTTGAGATGGTAAAGTAGCATACTAGAGTTGGAAGAATACTTATATTATTACATGGATGGATTACAACTTCTTAGATGTAAACTTGGAATCTCCCCTTGGTTGATTTCCAAATGAATGCCTACCTTCCTATTTATAGTAGTTGGCATCCCTAATGGATGGCCAAGATTATTCTAATCTAACGGCTAGGAATGATCCTCTAGATCATTCTACAAAATCCTACTACATACTACTTTATTCTAGAACATTCTACAATGTTCTACTACATACTACCTACAAGTTTCTAGAACCTTCTATGAGGTTCTACCGCCTTCCATAACCTTTCGCAACCTTCTAGAGTCTTTTAGAAGATTCTCCAACCTTCTAGAGTCTTCTACAAGGTTCTCCATCCTCCTAGAAGGTTCCCCAACCTTCTAGAATCTTCTACACTATTTTAGAATATTCCGGACCCCCTCCGGAACCTTGTTAAACATTTCGGACCCTTCCGGAACCTAGTGGAACATTCTGGACCCCTCCGGATCCTTGTAGACCATTCCGGACCCTTCCGGAATAATGTAGGACATTCGAGAGCCCTCAAGAATGTCCCGTGTTCTGCCTTCAGTTGGGCCGCCCTCCAGGCTGCCCTTGCCGCGCGCGCCTGCCGCGCAGGCTCTGTCCCGGGCCAGACATGCCACTTGCCTGGTCGCCAAGATCCCCGCTGCTTGGCCAGCCCGACCCCCTGCCTGACTGCCAAGGTCCTCTCCCTGGGCCACGTCAATGCTCCCCCGAGCGGTGTCCCGTTCGTGCGAAACCTCAC
>JAYDYQ010001508.1:0-30703 GCA_034814905.1 Penstemon davidsonii | reverse complement strand
AGGCAAAAAAGAAAAGAAAATACAAATTCAAATCCTCTTTTATTCAACCCTACAAACCCCTTCCCCTTCTTCTATCAGCTTTCCAAAAACCCTTCTCAAAACTCAATCCAAACTTTTCTTCTTATTATTCTAACTTCACCCATTTTAATTAAATTTATACACAGAAATATTATAACTTTAGTATCTATAATTTGTAGGTTGTGAGACATGCGCCACAACGATGCAGAAGCTGCTGCAAAGGAGCCCCTCAGCCTCTTCCCCCCCTATTCTATCCATGAACAGTAATCTCTCTCTAAAAATCTCCAAAACCACCTTTATCTCTCTAGCTTTCTCCACTCCAGTCCCTAAATTTATCAAAAAGATGTCTTCCTCCACCGCCACTCTCCCCCTGCACCGCCCCGCCCGAATCCACACATTCAAAAAAATGCCCCTCTCCAGTTGCCGTCCCTGCACTTGCTCTCTCGAGAAAGGCAACAATAAGTTGGCGCCGTTGAGGGCTTGGGTGGTTTCAAAAGGAGGTAATAATTTTGGTAGTATTGGTGGTGAGTATCATACAAGGGCGTGGTTTAGTACCCTTGCCGCAGGAAATTCGGATAAGGGTGGCGGTGAGTTAGAGAATGAGGTGGAAAATGCTAAAGCTAGGATGCAGAGGAGGGTAAAAAGTGGCGGTGGGGCCGCGGTGAACCCGGATTTGCTGACGATACCCGGAGTGGGGCCCAGAAATTTGAGGAAGCTGGTGGAAAAGGGTTTTGAGGGTGTAGCTCATCTCAAACAGCTATATAAAGACAAGGTATTTGGACCTTTATTTTTTTTTTTTTTTTTTTGGAGGTTTTAATTGTTGTGTGTATTATTTATGTGCAATGTAGCTTTTTGTGCAGGCAAGATTTTTATAGGGTGTTTTGAATTTAAGGTTTTGTGTTATGAGTTTGATGGGTAAAATATGTTGTTGAAAATGTGAGAACGGAGAAGGCTGAAATGGTTTTGTTGTTCAACAAAGCTGGAAAATTTGGGTTGATTTCTAGCATTGGTTTTTTTATATGTATTTTTTGGTTTTTATTACGATTTTATTAGTAGCTGTGGTTCACAAAAATAAGTTTTGGATTTTTTAGCTAGTATGTGTATGTGAATAGAGTAAATGTCTTGCAAGTGGCAACGGTTGGTATAAATTGGCTTAAGAATGAAAAAGAATATCTAACATTCTTAGTTTATAAACATAACTCGGTTTTACTTTAACGAGGATATTTGTTTTTTATAACAGTTTTTCGGGAAGTCCAGTCCAAAAATGGTGGAGTACTTACAGAGTTCAGTGGGAATCGTACACAAAAACCATGCTGAAAGTATAACCACTTTTATCAAAGAGAGTGTGGATGAAGAGTTGAAGGAGAACGATCCAAAGCCAACCCAAAAGAAACGAATTACTTTATGTGTTGAAGGAAACATAAGTGTTGGAAAGACCACATTCCTCCAGAGAATAGCTAATGAAACACTTGAACTCAGAGATCTGGTCGAGATTGTTCCTGAACCAATTGACAAGTGGCAAAGTGTGGGTCCAGACCACTTCAACATATTGGACGCATTTTATGCTGAGCCAGAGAGATACGCATACACCTTCCAAAACTATGTTTTCGTAACGCGAGTTATGCAGGAGAAAGAGTCTTCTGCTGGAATTAAGCCCCTCAGGCTAATGGAAAGGAGTGTATTCACTGATCGAATGGTAACAGTTTTAATTTTTTTTTTTTTTTGTTTTTTTAAATTTATGAGCTTGCTAACTCTTCTATTCAATGCATCTTGATACTCTTCTCTGACTTTGTAAAGGTCTTTGTGAGGGCAGTTCATGAGGCAAAATGGATGAATGAGATGGAGATAAGCATTTACGATTCTTGGTTTGATCCTGTTGTTTCGAGTTTGCCTGGTCTTATTCCTGATGGTTTTATTTACCTAAGAGCAAGCCCTGATACTTGCCACAAGCGTATGATGTTACGTAAGAGACCAGAGGAAGGTGGAGTCTCTCTTGATTATTTACGGGACTTGCACGAAAAGCACGAAAGTTGGCTTTTCCCGTTTGAAAGTGGAAACCATGGAGTGCTTTCTGTCAGTAAGATACAGAACGAGGCTGGCTCGCTTTTACACCCAAATATTAGAGACCGTGTGTTCTATTTGGATGGTGATCATATGCACTCAAGCATCCAAAAGGTATACCGCTATGCTCCGATTTAAAGGCTATTTATGAATTTTATTTTATTAAGCAAAACCCTGGACAACATATTTATTTGTTTAATGAATGAAACTTTAGGCCTTAGTTTTTGTTATTTTCACCAAAATTCAAGAACGAAACATAGTGTAAATGTTTTCTGCAATAATTACTATGTGACTTAATTTTTGTTTGGGAATGATCAGGTCCCTGCCTTGGTTCTCGACTGTGAACCGGACATTGATTTCAGCAGAGACATTGAAGCTAAGCGGGAGTATGCTAACTTAATTTCCCTTGTTCTTGATATTTTTTCTTTCAGTTTGTTTAATTAATTACATGCACCAAAGAAAAGATCTTTCCTAATATAATGGCTTTCATGCATGATTTAGTCTTGAAATGGCTAGCTAGCGTTTCTCTATAGCATCCATCTTTTGTACTAAAATATTCATCACGACTTAGTTATATATATTGTCTCATTACTTTTTGGGGATATTGTTTCTTTTGAAGGTATGCTCGACAAGTTGCTGAATTCTTTGAATTTGTGAAGAAAAAGAAGGAAGTTTCCGATTCGAATGTTGGAGAATATGCAGCAGCAAGGAGCAATCAATCTCAGGTGTTACTGCCTCGTGATGGAAACTTGTGGATGCCGGGTACACAGCCTTTACCAGATTCAGCGCTCAAGTCATTTAAACAAGCCATTTCTTTTACGCCTTAATTGTCAGAAGTAGTAGTAGTAGTAGTTGGTCTTTTTTTGCTTATCTGAAAGTAGTTTCTTTAGGAGATCTGTCCAGTATGTGATTAGGTCCTCCCTTCCACATGTAAAGAAGTTGTTAATCTGATGTGATGACATTAAGTTTTAGAGAAGTAGAGTTAGTTGTAAGTTATGGATTGTAGTGGACTATTCAGTGGAAGCTTAGTTTGTTTTGGAAATTTAAGAATTTCTTAATATTTCACTCTGCAGTTTTGTAATGTGGCCATCGTGAATGAGATAGATTGGCTCAAATTCAGATTTCATCCGTTGTCCCTTCTTTTTCTTCAATAAAATTCAATACTTCAATAAAAAATAAACATCATATAAAAGGTTCAACCAAATCGAAGATGGGATAACAATCATTACAAAAAACATTACAAGAAATTAAATTAAAAGGGATTCTAGCCGATCAATCCGAAGCTATGTTGTGAATGGAGAATTGAGAAAAATTGAAAGTCGAAACTTCCACTTAGGCCAGCAATCCCATGAGTTACGAATTTTCAAGATAAGACCATGAGACTCCCAATTCGGCTCCTTGAGACTGTTGTTTATATTACAAACAACTTCAGTACAATCACTTTCAAAAATCAATTTGAGCACTTTAGCTGGTTCACAATTGAGAAAACTTCTTTATCCTGAAAGTCTCATCAACTTTAGCACAAGAACAAGAGCAAGAGAAAGAGGAGGCCAAAAGGATGGAGCCCAAATAACTACAAACAAAAATCGCAATAAAAGTTTTGCCATCTCGAAATGTTGCATCTGAATTCACTTAAACCAACCAAACTTTGGGGGAATTCAAACTGAGCAAAGAGGTACATAATTTTGTTTGAAAGAGAGGCGGGATTGTCCCATTGAATGATCATTTGCTCTCAACTCTATTCGTTTGACATAAGAAGATACCAAAGATGCAGGTTTCCCGTGAGTGATGAGGTTTCAGTTCACCCAAAGGGAATCAAGAGTAGTAGCCTAAAAAATGAGGAATTCCCGTCTAGAATGGTCACAAGTGAACAAATTCCCTTTGTTGTTCATAATGGCCAAGAGAAAGCACTTAAGGGATTCATTACTAAATGTATCAAGACGGAAAGACCATGTAAACGGCTCTAGCGAATGGACAACAAAGAAACAAATACTCTATTGACTCGTCTTCTAAACCACACACGGAGAAATTCAAACAGTCAATCCGAAACAGCGCATTGAGCCTAACTTTGATCGGAAAAAGATTATGAAATACTTTCCATAAGAAAACCTTGAATCTATTATGAAGCTCACCTTCCAAAGATTTTAACAATATTCGATCTTATAGGGCTTGCTTGCACATTATTCTAAAAAATTAATGATTTGGGCCAACATTTTTTGATCTGTTTTGGTCGTTTAGAAATTTATAGAAATTGTGTCTTGGACGTATTGGGCTCACAACTTACACAAGCTTGGACCAATAACAAGCCCAAATCCATTATAAAAAGCCCAACAAGTACCCACGTGGAATCCACATGAGTATAGTACAGTGAACCTGAATCAGTTCTCGCGAAGCTAGCATAGAGCAAAATTGCAATCCCTAATTTCCAGTCTCCTCTCAAATTTCTGCATTAATTTCTGAAATGGCGATTAACAGCGTAGTGAAATCATGTGCTTCCAAGCTCCTAACTTCTGGCCGATCAGGTACTGCTGCAATTTGTTATATCAATTGGATTTATTTTTCCGTCTTCAAATTTTGAAAATTAGGAGTAAATTGCGGATTGGAAAAATACGGGGTTGGATTCGGCGACTCAGTTAATTTTTTCTTTTTGTTGTATTACTGAAAATGCCTAATTTATGGTGTGTCAACACATTATAATTAGGTGAAAATTCTAGCACACACCACACAGTTTTTTCAGAAGACAAGTACGCTTTAGTTACCATACTAGATATGGATTAGAATCTCCCCATTACTATGTTGATTAATTGATTCTGAGGTGGTCTTTTTTCGTTTTTGTTTTGTTATTAGGAGTATTATTATTATTATTATTTGGAAAGAAATTGTGATTCACTTAGACAATTCACTTTGAGTACAGGGAATTCTGCTGGTAGGAATTCTTCAGGACGTATTACTACTTTTCACCGAGGGGGTGGATCGAAACGTTTGCAGCGAAAAATTGATCTGAAGCGAAGCACTTCGTCTATGGGCATTGTAGAAAGAATAGAATATGACCCTAATCGTTCTTCTCGAATCGCTCTAGTACGATGGAAAGTGGGGGCCCACCAGAGAAAAGGCAACACGGTAGAAGAGTTTGCTCCGTCGAAAAAGAGACTCGAATCTACCACGACCACCATCCGCGGTCCATTTGCATTCTCTTCCCTGCCCGGGAAGGTGGATCAAAGAAAGGAAGCTTGCTTCTCTCCTGGACTGATGGCGGTTCATGGAGTGGTCGGACTTCCTACCAGAATGTCTTCTTCTTGTTCGAAGAGCCACTTTACTAGTAAGGGCGCAGGAAGCAAAAAAACTTGTGTGAAGGACGTTTTCTTCTCTGCCTTATCCCCAAAGGCCAAGGGAGAGACTGCATCCCTTTCCTTGGGTAGCTCTTTTTCTTTCCCAAGGATAGCAGTAGCTGGGGCAAAACCCCCTTTCTTCGTTTTTCGAAAGAGTGAAGAAGTCAGAGAGGAAAACACGTTCCCTCTTTGCGAGATCCGAAAGTGGAAATCGCATAGCATTCTCTGGGCACACAGGATCAAACGTAAAGCAGCGCTCTCTTGGCAGAGTTTTGGGCGGCAAGATACTTTACGGCTTGTTGGAGCTTCTGAGCATAATGAATCGAAGCCGAAGACGGATCAAGGATTTTTTACCAAGGCGATTGACGGAGGACTGAAGAATGGAACGAGCAAAGTCGATCGTGCACCTATCACTTATATAATAGCCAGTCATCAGATGGAAGCGGGCAAGATGGTGATGAATTGCGATTGGTCTAAACCTTCGACTAGCGACTCATTGCGACCTGGCCAGAATACATACTAAAACCTCTTGATTTATGGAGAAAGACAAATGTTTTTTTAAGAGCTCTTTGAACAAGTCTAGTTACAGACAGAAAGGTCAAGACACTATGTAATGCATTTTGAATTTTAAGAATTTTGAACTCTCACATTGTTTGTCTCGAGTGTGAGTGCAAATCTTATGTATCTGAGAAAGGAGGCTAAATTCATGATTGTGTCATCATCTACGCCTTGTTTGAATTTAATTATAGGGCCATGAGTTACTTGAAACTGATTTGGACATAATTTTTTTTTATCATTTTGGAAAAAACATTCAGAAGGTTCCATATGGAGACAGACAAAAAAAAATCTTTAAACAAGTCTAGTTAGATCCCAAATGGAAGTCAAAATCTGCAGAATCTAGATAAATTACAGATAGAAAAGACAAGACATTATTTAATGCATTTCATGAATTTGAAGAATTATGAAGTCATACATTGTTTATCTTGAGCGTGAGTGCAAATAAGTGGCTAAATTTATGATTGTGTCATCATCCACGCGTGTCGTGAATTCAATTATAGGGCCCATGAGTTACTTGAAACTGATTTGGACATGAAGTTTATTAATGTATAAAAGGTCATTGATAAAAAAAATTCCAAGTATGATCGCATTCATTTTAGCACCAAAAACTATGAAAAAACTCTCCTCCATAATTTTATGGCTCGTTTTCTACTATGCCACCACTCCTGCAGCATGCTCGAACAACGAAACTGATTTACAAGCACTTTTAGCCTTCAAGAGAGCCATAGATTATGATCTAAGTTCATGGAATGAAACAGTGCATTTTTGTTATTGGGAAGGAGTTTTGTGCAGCCAAAGACATCAAAGCAGAGTCGTATCTATTAACATGATGTCTCAAGGCTTAACGGGATCTCTTTCACCTCATTTAGGTAATCTTTCTTTCCTCAGAACCATCATTTTACAAAATAACAGCTTCTATGGCCAAATCCCAGAAGAATTAGGTCGTTTAAGGCGGCTTCAATTGATTGAGTTTAGTAACAATTCTTTTAGTGGTGAGATCCCGAAAAATCTGTCACACTGTACAAATCTTTATTACCTGAACTTGATTGACAATGATCTCACAGGAATCGTAATCCCAGAGCTAGCTTCTTTGCTAAAACTTGAAGCTCTAGGCTTGACAAGAAACCAACTTTCAGGAAATATCCCACCATTCATTGGTAATTTCACTAGTCTTGTGCAACTATCTTTGGCAAATTGTCGCTTGCATGGAGAAATTCCCGAGTCACTTGTCCGGCTTCAAACACTGCAATTGTTAAATTTAGTTGGAAACAACTTGTCTGGTAGAATTCCAATTGGCCTGTATAATATTTCGACAATGTCTATTATCCAATTGCGTACTAATCAGCTTCAAGGAACCATACCTTCTGAGATGGGTTTCACATTTTCCAGATTGAGAACCTTTGATTTGGGAGAAAATCAGTTACATGGAGCATTTCCGATTTCACTATCGAATTGTTCTTTGCTTGAAATTATTAATTTATCTTTAAACAATTTTACTGGTCAAATGACAGCAGATTTTACAAGGCTGTCAGCTCTTAAATCCCTTACGATATCAGCTACTTTTCTGGAAGGAGATATTAGTTTTATTTCGTCCATGACCAATTGCACTAGACTAAAAGTTCTTTACCTAAGGGACAATCTATTTAGTGGTTCGTTACCAGATTCCATTTCCAATCTTTCCAGTCACCTTAGTTACCTAAACGTTGCCCATAACCATTTACATGGAAACATTCCTTCTGCTATTGGAAACCTCATTGGGCTCACTCGCTTAAGTGCTGTATATAGTGGTCTAGAAGGTCCTGTTCCTTCTACCATAGGTAAACTTGATAAGTTGCAAGAAATTTATCTAGGAGGAAATAAATTGACTAATGAAATACCAATTTCACTTGGTAACTTGAGTTTGTTGAACCATCTATACTTGGGACAAAACAATTTTTATGGTAATATACCTCAAAGTCTTGGCAACTGTAGTAAATTGCTAACCTTAGACATATCTCGTAACAATCTAAACGGCTCAATACCTCGAGGAATAATGAGCCTTTCATCCATTTCAGTCTCCTTTAATCTAGCCTACAACGACTTAACCGGCTCTATTCCATCAGAAGTTGGTTCTTTGAGAAATCTTGCGAAGTTGGACTTGTCCCACAATAGATTATCAGGACTTATTCCAAATTCTTTGAGCAGCTGCATAAGTATGGAACTGCTCCATCTGGAGAGCAATTCTCTTAATGGAGAAATACCTGATATGCTAAGTGCTTTGAGGGGTTTGCAAAATTTGGACCTTTCACAAAATAAACTGTCGGGACATATTCCAAGATTTCTATGGGAACTGGATCTTGTATATTTGAATCTATCCTTCAACAAGCTGCAAGGTGAAGTCCCAACTCAAGGAGTCTTTCAAAATGGAAGTGCAATATCACTTGAAGGTAATAGTGACTTGTGCGGAGGACTTGCATTCTTGAATCTTCCTCCATGCCCTCCAAAGAAGAAACACTTTCCATTAGTGTGGAAAATCTTGATCCCTGTATTGGGCGCTGCAGCGATATGCATTACACTTTCAGCATGCTACTACATATTCATATACCGGAAAACGAATTCTAAGAAAAATCAATCTTCGATGCCCTCACTCGAGTCCAAGTTTCTGAGGCTATCTTACGCAGATCTCCTAAAAGCAACAGGAGGATTTTCTGAGGCCAGTGTTCTTGGAGCTGGAAGCTTTGGATCTGTTTATAAAGGAATTCTCGATGATGGACAGACCTTTGTGGCGGTGAAGGTTCTCAATCTTAATACTAAAGGAGCTTCTAAAAGTTTTATATCCGAGTGCAATGCATTAAAGGGCATAAGACATAGGAACCTTGTGAGATTAGTGAGTGTATGTTCTAGTACAGATTTTCAAGGTAATGATTTCAAGGCATTGGTTTATGAATTTGTGGCAAACGGAAGCTTGGATGAATGGCTGCATAAAAAATCAGAGGAAGAAAGAAGAAATCTTAGCATGAAAGAGAGACTAAATATTGCCATTGATATTGCATCAGCACTCGAATATCTACATTGTGGTACAGATTCAACTATAGTTCATGGTGACTTGAAGCCAAGCAACATTCTTTTAGACGAAAAAATGACCGCTCAAGTTGGTGACTTTGGGTTGGCAAAAGTTATTTCCAATACATTTTCAACACGCGAAAGTAGTTCTTCAATTGCAATCAAGGGAACTATAGGCTATATTCCTCCTGGTATGCTTCTTATATCTTAATGTCTTAACTCTGGAATAAATGAGGAATCATGTACATAATCTTTTGTGGTAGAAGTGTATGTATAATTTGATCTCATATTGATCCTATATATATTTCAGAGTATGGCATGAGTGGCAAGGTTTCAGCAGAAGGGGATGTATACAGTTATGGGATTCTTTTATTGGAAATGTTTACGGGCAGAAGACCAACCGATGGTGCATTTAATGATCATTCAACAACTCTTGTTGACATTGTTACAAGTGCATTGCCAAGCCAAGTGATGGAAATTGTCGACCCAATAATTTTACACGAAAACAAAAACAAGGATTGTGTAGTTTCTATACTAGAAATTGGGTTGGCATGTTCAAAGGAATTACCTAAAGATCGAATGTCGATGACAGATGTTGTTAAGGAACTGTGCAAAACTAAGTGCTTGTATTGTATGGTTGAATGATTCAGCTCTAGTTTTAATTGGTTAACTGAGTTGAACCACCGTTGAGATAGTAGCATAGCGACAAAAATTGAGGTCCCAAGATCAATTTTCAGTCTTTTTATAATAATAATTAACTTTCTAATTTAATAACACTTTTAATAGTTTGATTTTGTATTTTGATGATAGATTTTTGATATATTGATTTATGTAAGGATTTATTTACCATTTGATTTAAACAAAAATTGAATTGGACCGAAAAATATTTTTTATTTTTATTTAATTTGATTTAATAAATAATTTTGTTCAACTCTGATCTCAGTTGCTATTACTTTAGTGGGCCGGTTTAGTTAAAGTTGAAGTCGAATTGAAAACATGGGTAAACTGGATAATTGAACTGGTAATATACGGTTAAAACTTCTGCTTAATCGAAATTTCGTCTCATTTATTCTATTGGATTTCACCCGAATGCATTCCTTTTATCCTAACATTTTTTGTTGTATTAGCTATAGTGTAAAGTTAATTTTTTTTATTTCTCCAATGACTATCAGATTGATTTTTTCACATCTATGACATTTAGATCTTTTAAATATTGATTTCTTAAGTTTTATATTAGTCTTATTATTAATAAGTGATAAGATATTATAAATAATTTTAGTTATTCATCCATTGTGTGAGTCTAAATTAAAAAGAGGAGTATTTTATAAGTGATCTAATAATTGTAATGATTGTTTCATTTTAGAAGAAAGTCAGAGAACAAGTTATCAATCAGCAGAATCATAATTATCCACGATTGGTGGGAGTTATCTATTGAGGAAGCTAACTTTCTCACATTTTGCTTTAAATATTGGGTCTAGAAAATTATTATCCAGAAAGATATGGAATCCTATGAATTGGTGAAGGAGATTGGTCATTTCAATAAAAAAGAAACAAAGGGAAGAGAAAAGCACTAGCATGCTTTACTCAAATGAGAAAGACATCACAAAACAAGGTGACGTCTTGATTCCTTTTTATAATTCCTCCATATCCTCTCTTGCAACTATATATTTTATTTATTTAAAATGTTAATTTCGAAGGAAAAATCCTCCTCCTGTGTCAGAGGTCCCTTGACCAAGAATGATTTAAATCGAGAGATATGCACGAATGAAAGGTCCCTTGCCAACAAGATACCAACCCCAGCACAACCCCCATAATATTTCAATAGAAATTTGTGCCACACGAGGTTCGAACTTACGTTGTCGGAGGAAAGATTCTTCACATCACCTCAGTCCTTACCACTCCGCTAATTTGCAAGTGGTACACTCTATAGCATATTATTGAATTGTTAATTAATTGGTCCTGATTTGAAATGATCCTATGATAAACATACGTTAAATTAAAAAAAAAAGCTTATAGACTTATAGTCCATTTCTCATTATTCATAGAAGATGTTTATTTTCTCATTAAAAGTTGAATGTAGAGGTAATTTCTCTAAATAACCCATAGATTTTAATAAAATAGGAGTATATTTTAAATGTGGCCCTAATTGGGGGCCAAGTATACATAAAACAAATTGTCGGCATGAATGGCAGCTATAATAATGTGTTCCAACCCATAAATAAAAATCCATGTGTGAAAAAGAAAAGGCCCCCCTATGAAAAGTCAATTCAGTACATCAACAAAGTATTTACTGTCCCAATCAAAATTCAAGCTTTGATCACTCAGCTTTTAGCAAAGAATGAATGAATATTGAATACAATGAGTGACCACAAAGATATAATGAAGCTAGGAATAACATGACACTGTCATCATGATCAGATGATTTTACACGTAGACGGTTGAAAATTAAATTAAATTAAATTGTTTGATTGTTAATTTGAGGTTGTTGGACAAAAAATGGTTTAAATTCGAGTTTTATACATACCAGAAAAGTTTAAACAGTAAAACTTGATTTAAGGTCGACTTGATAAGCTTAAATATAAGAAATATTTTATTGTGAAAGTACCAAGTTAATCGAGCTCGTCATTTGTTCAGTTCAATTAAAGCTCGTTCGAGTGCTATTCGCTCATTACGAATCAAGCGAAAGCAAAAACATAACTTTTCACCCTCAATATAAAGCTCAAATCAAGTTTGAACGAGCTATTCAACTCGTTTATAGTCCTACTTGCATATTTGCTGTCAAATGGATATGAAAACCCCATTTCCATTTCAAACCCATCCTACCGAATAGTTGCTCTGAAAATATGCACGAAGCCCCTATTCAAGAATTATCATGATCATGAAGAAGGGAAAAAAAAGATAGGAAGTAGACAATAACAATAACAATGACAGTTGAAAATGATCTATGAATAACAAGTTATGCACACAATCTGATCTATGAATAAACTAGTACAAAAACAGGGGAAATTGAACAAAATGGAAAAGGGTTGTTCAAACTGCAGTGTATTAAAAAAGGATCCAAATATACCAATTTATTATGAATCCTTTGGTTCTTCATCGCCACTATCACTATGTTGTTTCTGATTTTGTTGGCGATGATGATTTTGTTCCAAATTCATACCCAAATCAATTCTACTATCACCACCATTATAACCATTAATCGACGCCAACATCCCCATATTAGACTCCGTAACACCTAAACCCATCTGCTGAACCGATGGCTGCCCCTGACCCAACACCATCGACCCGAGCTGAACCGGGCTAAACCGTCCGGGTCCAGAAAACTCGAACCCACCTATTCTCTGAACAGGGGAAGCTTTATATTGCCAATCCGGAAGCATCCAGAACGTATTCCCTACATTAGCAGCTGCAGGACCCACTGCCCACATGGCCGGACCCGGGATGTAGCTGGGTTTAGGATCCGAACCCGGTTCATGATCTTGAACACTGGTTTGAGTCCTCCCCTGTTTCGGTGATGTTGCATTTGTAATATTATCTTCTCTGTACCGTTTTTTCATGAAACTGTCATCTGGGTCTTGCGAAAAATTGGAACTTGAGGTAAGTTGGTGGTGGAACCCAAGCATTCCGGCAGCGCCGCCGAGGAAGAGCGGAGCGGGTTTTGACATTGGAGCTGAAATTGTGGTGCCGCTGCTGCGTAAGGAGACGTTGAGAGTGGAGAAATTTGCTGGGATTGTGCCTGTTCCGGTGGCGGCTATGATGGACTGTTCTGATTGGTGTAGAAGCCATTCTATTGTTTCGCCGTCGGATTTGTGGCCTAATTCTTTAGTTAGTTGGAAGACCCTGGCGGCGCATAAGGCCGGCATGCGGATGCGCCGCCCTCGACCGTCGACTTTGGTGTGGCGGTCTTTAGTGGGTTTCTTGAGAGGTTTGTCGGTGGCGGTGGTGGTGGTGGTGGTGGATTTTGGTGAAGTGGAGAGGGATAAGTTTCTTGATTGTTGGATTGAGATGGAGCCCATATATGGACCATGGAGTGGGGCTGGACCCGACCCGGAGCCGGGATCGGTTTGACTTTGGTGGTGGTGAGGGGAGAGTAGTTGTAGGGAGGAGGAAGCTGAGTTACAGCTGGTATTGGTTCCTTGGTTTTTGGGGTGTGGCTCCATAAATTCCATTCTTTTGGTTTTCAGGAAAACATTCTTACTATTGCCAAATGGAAACAAAAAAAAAAGAAGAAGATGAAGTTTAGGCCATTAAGGTAAGGAAAGCTTAGGGTTCAAGTTTTTTGAGCCAACTATACAAGTGGGGTTCTCTCTTCCTTTCCTTTCCTTTGTGGACTCTGGTTGACTGCTGTCTTATACATGTATGTATGTATGTATGTATGTATATTGGATATTGAGTATATTATATTGATTGTATCATATTTGTAAATTGAAAAATTCGTAATACATTTAGCTATGTGTGTTTTCTTATCCGTGAGAGCGGGGTGGAAAAGCCTAGTACCAAAAGGGAATCAGTGTGTGTGTGTGTGTATATTAGCTGGAAGAGGAATGGAATGAGGTGGGGACCTAGCAAAAACGGATGAGCATTGAAGCTGAAGAAGAAGCCCCACTCGTGGGGTCTTTTTTTTCTTATTATTATTCTTATTGGAGTAATAATATAATAAAAGAAAAAGTGTACAGTACACTACAGTTTAATTAGCTGGCTTCAAGAATTAAATTGACACGCACACAGCAGCTATATGTTTTTGGGAAAGAAACACTCATTTTCACCCTACCTCATTCTATAAATTAAATTGACACTTTGTCCTATGTATGTATTTTAAAATACTAGTATTCGTCACATTGATTAATTTATTAGTATCTCCGATCCAGATAGATGTTGTTTTTTGGACAGTTAAATTTGCTAAAAAGGATGATATTTATATAAATGTTGAATGGCAGTAAAAGTAAAAACACCTAGAGCTAGAGGTAGAGGTAGCCCACCAACTCCTTAAAAGAGTAGTGAACTGAGAAGATATGAAAAAGAGGTAAATGCAGAGCCACACAAAGAGAAAGAGAGAGAGAGAGGGCCTGTTGCCTGTTGCCTGTTGTCTGTAGTCTGTACTGTCTGCTGAAATAAATTTAGGGTGTTGTACAATTTGCACAGAACAGATAATGAGTAAAGTAAATGGGGCCATTTATTTTAACTAAGGGTCCAGGTGACACCTAAATAACATCTAAATGCAACAAGAAAAAAACCAACTTATTCTCCCTACCTAAACTTCATTCTAGTTTTATATATTTTACCTAAAAAAGTAAAATTATTTGGGGGTAAGCTCATGTTTCACAAGATTTATAATAAGTTTACATAAACAAAATAAAAATAAAATTAAAAAAACATATACATATCATGTGGAGTCAACGAATCTCGGTTCAATTGGAAAGAATCAAATTATTTCGATAGTAAGACATAAGTTTGAATTCTTTGTTACAAGTCTCTCTTGATGGATGATCTATTTAAAAGCTCAAAGGTATTTGTTGCATGTCCCGCATAGCTTAGGCTCGCTCTAGTATATAATATTTTTTAATAATAAAATGACATAATCAATTCATACCAATAATCATTTGATGATAATAGATAAGGCTATACATATTAAATATTTATAATAATCATCAATATATAAAATTCAACATGTGCAAGGGTCCAAAACACATCCCTAATCTCTGCAATAATTTCTTCTTAGTTTGAGTTCTATAGAAGCTACCATGCTAGAAAAACAAAACTGTATCCATCCTGAAGAAATTGTTTATTCATTTGGGTCGGTTGTTGTTGCAGCATTTCCCACGTTGCAATGTAACCTTTACAAATATCTGTATCTATTATTGGTAAATTAATTAGGGTTAATTTCACATACCTCCATCGTATTCTTGCTAATCTTTTACCTACCGCCCATGTACTACTAAAATATTTAATTACCCCCTGTCGTTAACTTTTTCGTTACAAGACCGTTATCAATTGTTGATGTGGCAAAAAAATAGCTTTACTTCTCGATTTTACCCTTAATAGTTAATTTCATATGTATCCCCTGTACATTTATATATCTTCACCTACCCCCTATACTATTAAAATCTTCAATTACCTTGTAGAAGGTAATTTTTTTTTACTCAATTTCGTTAAATTAAAGCCTTAAATTATCTTAACTAACTTCACTTTCCCTTAAAAAAATATAGCCACACAAGTCTACTAATATTTTTCATTAAATATTTTGCTCATTTTTTTCATTCGCGCTTTTTTTTCTTTCACAATTCGATTTAATTGAATTTTTTTTTTTTGGCATTTACAAATATTATGAGTTAGTAAATATTTTAAGTGAGTCTATTTTCAATGCACACACTCCTTTGAATAGTATACAACTACAACAAACTTTTTGTGAGCAGGTTGCCCTTATGAAAATCAAACTCTCATTTCATACCCCATGGACAATGACAAATCGAGGGAGAAAACTTATTGGTTGCAAGAATTGAGTTGTAAGTGCTAGCTTATCAATTTTTATCTTCTTTATAACTAATTTATGGTTTGTTTCATAAATTCTTCCAATGTTTTTGTCAGAAAAATAAATAACTGCAAAATAATTATAAAATGGATCTAGCCGCAGGTTTATGAAAAATGATCAAAATTGTGCTCAAAAAAATATTGAATTTACCTAATTAAAAAAAAAAAGCAACATGAAAAGAAAAAATTAGTAGAATTGTGTGATTTCAATTTTAAGGGGCGGTGAAGTTAGTCATGGTAATTGATGGTATGAATTATGCATACTTGAGATGCATGTGAAATTAACCAATAAGGGTGAAATTGGGAATTGTAGAGTTAATTTTTGCCATTTCCACAAATGTTAACGGTGTTTTAACGGAAAAATTAACATTTGGGGTAATTGAAGTATTTAATAGTATAGGGGTGGTAGGTGAAGGATAATTAAGAGTACATGAAAGGTAAGTGAAATTAACCCAATTTATTATAGTGACGCATGCTTAGTATTCTTTGTAATCTGATGTAAATTAACAAAACCATCCAAGGATTTTAAACATTTAATAAAGTGGGAAAAAAGAAAGATCAAATTTACTTTTACTACTCAACCATCATTATAAAGTAACCATAAATAAAATTTTCTTTTAGATATTGTGCTTCAAGCAAGTTAAGAGCAAAACTGCAGCAACTCAATCCAAATGAATAAAAACTGGAATTCAAAAAATGCCATTAAAAAATGAAGCAAGCACATATGATTAATTGTATTTCTTATTATTATGAGGATAAAGATTGTAGTAGTCTTGCTAAACACTAAATGTACACAATCAATCAAACTTTTCATCACACCTACAATACGTTAAAAAAACCGCCAATGAATACTACTTCTGTTAAAACGAAACAAAATGGCGTCTGACCTTACTTTTTTCCTCTATCTATTTAGCAAGTCCAGGAGGAAGATCTCTTTAGAACAGGCTTCATTTGTTTGTCTTCTTCAAGAGAGATCATTCCCAAGTGTGATGGATCCTCCAACATCATTTTTGCAACGAGATATCCAGCTATGGACCACGTCTGGTATTTCCTAGCTTGTTTACCTGTATATCTTCCTGATTTACCATCGTAGTATTCTGGCCAACCATCCTTCAGCAATCGGCTCTCTGCAAGATCAATTGCTCGTCTTGCAATCTGGGGCCTTCCAGTTTTTATGCATGCGGCTGTTACCAACCATAAAAGCACTGCCATGCCATCCAAATGCAAAAAGATGCATTAGTACAATACTTACAAAACAATGGATTAGCAAAGAAGAGTGTGATAGCATATAAGCACTATTTGTTTAAATCAAGACATTGCTTATGAAAATATGTAAGTGTTGTTTATTAGTCAAGTTCTAATGTCATGCAGATAAAAACTAGGGAAAATTGCAGTTTGTCTTCCCCCTCCATTTTGCACTTGCCGCCCTCAACTTCTGAAGTTGTTCGCAACCTTCGACAGTGGACCATTCCCTATGATAATTGGATTAATACAAAAATCTTAAAATCACACTTTACCCCTAACTTTACAGCCATATTGCAATTTCCTCGCTGACCTTTCATTTTTTTTGCATTTAACTCCCTAACTACCACTGCCGAACGGCAAAAGGTTGCAAATTGCAGCAATAGAAAGTTGAAAGGGAAGGGTAAAATCAGAATCAGTTTTATAGGGGCAAAGTGCGACTTTCTCAAAAAACATTCTATAAAGACAGTAAAGCCGCTTTTTATTTTAGATATGGTCAACAATAACAGGAACACAAGTAAACAAATCATCAATATTGCACAATTCTAAATACCTAAAGGCAAAAGCAAGAGCCTTAGAAAAATGAAGAGAGAACAAAGGAAGAACCTGGCCAAGATCCTCCATTATGATAACTCCATCTAGTATTCTTAGGATCACAGCCAGTTACAATTCGCCACTCATGGCTCTCAATTGCCGGATAACAAATTTTTAGAGGCATTTCTCCGACTAACTCTTCCCACCTTGCTTCTAAGAGGTCCATAATAGCAGAAGATTGCTCAGGAGTGGCAAGAGAAGATAAGATAGCTATGCAATTACCTAAAGCAAACCATCTAAAATCCATCCTTGCAGGACTAACATTTCCAATAAAATATCCACCACGTGTTGGCATAAAATCAAACACCCATTCTGGGATTGAATCTGGAATCACGTTAAATTTATTTACAGCAGTATGAGAATATTCTTCGGTTTTGTAGCGATAAATGTCATTTAATTGTTGAAAGTCGAGCCAAAAATAGCTTCTCATATGATAACTCAAGGCATGCAAACGCTTCACTATTCTCTCAATGAACTCCTTGCCTTCTGCATCATGCTTCAGCAGTACTAAAGCAGATCTTAATGACATAAAAAAGAGTGCTTGAATCTCAATCGGGTAGCCATATATTCCCTGAAAAAATGAAACAATCTCAAATTTACTTGGTGTTCTTCATAAATGATAAAAGATATTATAAGTTATCTCACCATTCTACGATCAATCATTGAGCAACCATCAGCACAAAGCAAAGTTGGAAATGTGTCAAATCCTTCAGAAAGACACAAGGAGAGTATAAGTCTCATTCCCTTTTGGCACTCTGGTGTTTCAGCCAAAGATAGGTCTCCTGTAGATTTTGTATAGGCACGTAGAAGAATTATCCACCAGAAACCAGAATCCACAGGAGCCACTCTTCCAATTGCACTCTCACCGAAATCAGCAATTATCGTATCTGTTTTGCGATTTGGGTCGTGAAGAACTTTAAAACTAGCTGGCATAGCACCCTCACCGAGTTTAAATCTATCTACTTTCTTTTCCCATCCTTGTAGCTGAAGTGTCTTCAATAGGAAATTCTTAACTATATCAGGCTCACCGTTCATCAAAAAGGCCAGTGCACTTGGAACAAAATCTCGAACAAAGACCTGCACAAATTCAAATTTCAAATTCAGGCAAAGATAATATTGGTTTAGGAGCAATCATAAGTATTATCCAATAGGGTCGAAACAAAACCAAGCAGCGGATCTTCGACTTAAGTGGATTTCCGACTTTATCGCATTTGAAGGATCATTCTTCTATGCAGCTTAAAAGCACTAAAAAAATGGCAAAAATTCAAAAATGGTCCTGCAACTTTGGAATCTTTTCATGAATAGTCTTGCAACTATTCTCAACACACATTTAACCCTTTAACTTGCATCAAATTTCAATTTTAGTCCTATGCATAACAATTTTGTCCTACATTTACAAATTTGGTCCTATTACAGTAGAACAACAAGTTTGTATTTGCAGGACGAAAACTGGAACTTATTGAAAGTTAAGAGGACGGAAATTGTTATGCATAGGACTAAAACTGAAATTTGGTGAGAGTTAAAGGACTAAATGTGAAAGTTAAAGGACTATTATTGAAAGAATCTCAAATTTATAGGACCATTTTTGAAATTTTGCCCTAAAAAAATCCACAAATTCATGGAATTTTACCTGATCATAATTTAAGACCTCCTCAGAAGCATGATCATAAGCAGCGATTGTGCCAACTGGTTGGCCTCGAAAATAAACCAAAGACCGTCTGAGAGCTTCCCAAGCATCTGCAACCATGGGATGTGGTTCAAAAGAATTACGAGCAGACGAAGCAGGGGTATCCAACACTGATCTTCCTGGTGAGTATGCACTCTCGTAATTGTCTAAGCCTCTTGACAAACCAATAGACAACTCACTAAGTGACCTCTCATCAAATGATCTCTGTCTCTCTATGTTTAGTCTAGGTTTATCAAGTAGCTTTGAGAGATCATAGTCGTCCATTTCAAATAGTGCGCAATGGGAACTGATATTCTTAAGTCCAATATCTTTTGCACCATCGATTCCCCTCCCATCCACTATAACTTTAACACCATCCATTATTTGCTTCAAATTTCAACACCTGAATCTTCGGTATCTGAAAGAAATAATTAGTATCAGTGAGAAGGTATACATTTAAAGTAGATATGTCCACATGTATTCTAATTGACCTAGAACACTTTATAGTGCAGAAAAAGAAGAGAAAATACTAGTACACATATTAAGTATGTAGAAGGTCAAACCTTCAAAATAATAATGGAAATCAAAAGGGAATTAGTGACACAGATCATAGTTTAAAATGAAAAATATTGATTACCAAAATTAGTATGATCATATCCGTTAGGAAGGAAAACTAGGAAACCAGATTATATTGGACCATTAATTGTTACCAAATCACATTCTTATCCACAAAGTAAGAGAATAATAGTAAATTAATATAGAAAGGGCAACCAAAACTACCAACATTATATTAAACTTAATTTGTGCACGCTTTTTCTTTTTCTTTTTCTTTTTTCAATACTGAAAAAAACAAGCATCATACAAATTTTGTGCACACTTAAAGTTGAGAAATGGCGAACTATGACCTCAAAGTAGAAGAGACTATACATTGATCAGATTAATGAGCATAAATAGTGCTCCTAGTCATAATCTGCCTTGCAAAATAAAAAATGTTTAGCAACTATAATTAATAAGGTCTAGTTAACACTCTATAACAAAATGCGTTGTTTCAATAATGATAGTTAGGAGATTTAATATTTGTAATTTTGATTGCCTTGGTTTTGTGAAATAAGGATTCCATCTTGATTAATACTTCTTGTAAACTTATCCTTCAGCAACATCAACATCAACTGAATACACTATTGTGTTGCTGCTGACTTATTTTATACTAATGTTTTTCTTCTGCATTAGGTGGATATATCTCAACGACAAAATCTGAAGTCCCACCTAACATTCAACCATTGAAAATTAGGTAAGAAACCCTCAGCCAAAATCAAAGACAAATGCCTAAAAACTAATAGTACTTAGAAAGACTGCACCTTTAAAACCCATCTGATAAATAAAGCAAACAATATTGCCTATACGAAAGCTGGAAATTAAAAAAAAAAAAAATGAATCTTTGCAAACTGGTGAATACTAGAAATAAGCTACATTTCCAAATTTCAAATGGAAGGGCAGCAAAAACACCACAAACTTACAAGATCCACTCAAAAACAGCTGAATAGATTGGATAAAATAAAACAGGACACACAAATTTCAAATATTATAGGAGGAAAGTAATGTAAATGAAGAACTTAATATTTAAAAGGGTCACCGAATAAGTTAGCCAATCTCTAAAAAAAACGTAACAGATCTAAATCAAGAAACACGCAGATCGAAGAAAGGAAAGGAGCGAGATCTAACCTTGGAAATAGAATGAGAGAATATAGGTGTGATATTCCGGCGGGGAGGGACGGCGGCGAGATTGCCGTTAAGGAAAATACAAGAAGAGAGGAAAGAGTGTGAAAACGGAGAAGAGACGAAAAAAATGAGCATATTGGCGGAAGCTTCAATTTATAGACCAAATCCCAACCCAAAAAATAAATTGTACGTATAATTGTATGTATGTATGTTGCGTGTATATGTGAGTGTAAAGTGCGTGAGAGGGATGGAGATATAAATGGAAAATACTAGTAAAACAGGCTTTTGGACAGTCCAATATCCATATAATTTATTCTCAAAAAAAAATATCCATATAATTTAATACATTAATTAATAAGATCTTTAACGTACGTATTATATAGGAAAATTCTGGACTGACTTACGGGTTGTTGCCAGTGAAAGAGTATGATTTTTTCTAGAAAGTTGGAAAAGTGTTTTATGTGATTTAATTCTGCATTATGAGGCTTATCTACTATTCTACTAAAAGTGAAAGTACTTTTTGAATTATGAATAAGTTTGGATAAAAGATTATTTCAATCGAATTCATTCAACTATAAAATAAGCATATTTTACTGGTTAGGTTAATCGTATTAAAAAAGAAAAGACAAGAGTAAATGTGACAAAATTGGTCAATAGTCTTTATAAATATATTACCTATAAAATAAATGTATTGTATTTTATATTTAAAAATAATTCGTTTATTATATACGTTATTAATAATTGTATATGTTCATCATATTTAATGATAGAACACAAAAAAAATGAAGATGATATTTAGAGATAGACTTAGGTCTAACTAGCATCGTAGATTTCAATTTGGTTGTGAATAAATTGCGTTGTTAGGTGATCTAAAAAATTGGATTCGCATTTTGTTTGTAAAGTTCAATAAATCTCTAATAAGAATTTATTTACTTTCTTAACTTACCAAAAAACTTGGGCTTATCTACTTTTAAATATATATATTTGAATTCACAAAGAGAGTTAGTTATCTTTAACTTTGCTTAATCACAAAAGGGTGAAATACAGTTTTCCCCCTTAAAGTACGGGGGTGTATCAGTTACCCCCTAAAGTATCAATTGTAACACTTACTCCCCTCTATTTTAGTTTTGTAGTTTTTATTCCAAAAATACCCTACCCCTTACATAAATAATAAATTTCTTTATTAAAATAAAATTGTCTCTTTATTAATTATGAATCCATTCATCCACCAAACAACATTATGTTTTAATTTCTTCATTTTTTTTCCTTTGGTTTTATGGTCTTAAATTTTTCTTTATTTTCATCTCATTTTTTTCTATTTTTCTGTTTCAATTTTTTTCTTTATTTTCTGTTTCAATTTTTTTTTATTTCTATCTCAAATTTTTCTTTATATTTTTTTGAGTTTTTATTTGGTGATAATTATCTCATTTATATTCGGTACGAATTATTATTCAAAATGTTGATTAATTCTCCTTCAAATTATTTCTCGCAAAATTCAAGTTTAACACCAGATAATATTATGTTTTAAATTTTTCATTTCTTCATCAATAAACAAAATCTTTACTAATTATGAATTCATCCATCCATCCACCAAACAATATTATGTTTCAATTTCTTCATTTCTTTTGTTTCCTTCGGTTATAAAAAAATGATGAGATGAAATGAAGAAAAAAAATTTAAGATCGAAAAAAGGTAGGTCTCAAAAGATATGAAGAAAATAAAATATAATGTTGTTTGGTGGATGAATGGATTCATAATTAATAAAGATAAAATTTTATTTTGATAAAGTATAAATACATTATTATTTATGAAAGGGGTGAGGGTATTTTTGGAATAAATACTACAAAACTATAACAGAAGAGGGTAAGTATCACAACTGATACTTTAGGGGGTACCTGATACCACCCTCATACTTTAAGGGGGAAAACTGTATTTCACCCATCACACAACGTGACAATTTTATACAAAAATTTTTATTTGTGCTGCTTTATTTAGTATAAGTCGGTGAAGGAACATATTTATATTTAATTATTGAAACTAGCATGCAGCACATAACTTTTTATTGTGGTATGTAATTGAGAAATGCCTGAAAAAAAATTTGAATTTGTAAATTTGTAAACTAAGCTTATATAGTTTTTGGAGTGACAAATATTAGCAAAACATGTTCATTATAACAATACTAATCGCATCCATACTTACTATATTACTATAACACGAGTGAACATTTCTTTATATATTACTACTATTAAGGTCAAGAAAATAAACTTTTTTTAATATTTTGATCCTAGATTCCTAGCTAAATGATATTTGCAAAAATCTTGAGTTTGCTTTTATAAACATCTTTGTTCACTTAAATGACTTGACCTAATTCACCTCGAAAACTAATTGAAGATGTGATGATTGTGCAATAAGAGTCTGTTAAGAGTATGTTTTGAAATCCAATTTATATGAGAGTTTTTAGTCACAATATTCACAATCATTGTTTTACTAATTTCAATACATGTTTTGGTTATAAGTTGTCTGTTGAACAAAAAAAGTTTTGAAACATTCCGAAGTATACTAGACAAAATATAAATAATTTAATAAATCAAGAGAAAATATGAGAATTTTAAAGAAAATAAATAGTTTAAAAATTCAACCATAATTCTGATTTCATAATTTTAATACATAATGAAAGAAAACCCCGTACGTGGTCTCAATATCAATATAAAAGTATTGAAAATTTTGATTCGTGTTTTGTTCCAAGAGCCAATATTGGATAATTTAGGATTGAGGAATATAAACCAAATATCTATCTGAGAAATTCTTATTCAGATCGGGTTTGGCCGAACCCAAAGTAACTACTTGGCAAGTGTAATACACTTGCTTTGGGATTTGATGTAACTCCTTGGAGAGCGACCAATTAGGATTGTTCCAAGAGCCAATATTGGATAATTTAGGATTGAGGAATATAAACCAAATATCTATCTGAGAAATTCTTATTCAGATCGGGTTTGGCCGAACCCAAAGTAACTACTTGGCAAGTGTAATACACTTGCTTTGGGATTTGATGTAACTCCTTGGAGAGCGACTAATTACAAATACACTTGCTTTGTGGTTGGATGAATTTGGCCAAGCCAAGCTTGGACAAAAAATTTCCTATCTTTAAACTCATAGATATTATTGCCGTTACCAACCCGAAAATTTGGGGGAGGGTTACCGGTTTGGTCGGTGAAGGAGCCAGCTCAAATAAGAAAAAAAAAATAGCGTGTTCGGCGAGGAAGGTACGGAGTTGGTTAAATATTTAAAATAACAAGCACGAGGAGATTGCTGGGTGATCTACGTGGACAAAACGACAAGGTTTCTGGGTCAGAACTTTTTATTTTTGGGCAGTAGCAGTTGTTGTTGTTTGGTTTGGAGGACCTGTTTGGCCATAGGATTTTCTTATACCAACTACTTTCTTCCTCCTTTTTCATACAGAAGAAATATATTATTCATTTACTTTGTCCTTAATTTTTTTAATTAGTGTTAATTTTTGTAATATGGCTGCTGGATTTGTGGGCGTCACCGTACAATTTCGGGTTTTCATATGGCTAGCGATATTGCCAGAGCACAAATTGTTGCTGCCAGAACAAAATTAAAATATTTCCAGAAATACCCTCATCATTAAATTCCTTTAATGTTCTTATTTGCTAACCTTGTCTGTACCAGCTCATAAATTATTAAGTTTCTATTATTAACTTTTTAAACATCACGATCACCGGCGTAGCGTCGCCGTATTACGTTTCAGCTGCCAGCCATCGCTCAGGTCAGCCTCCACTCGCACATTGAAGAAAGATAACACAACAAAATATATTACCCCTTTACTGAAAATTTTTATTCTTTTCAGTTCTTGTTTAATTTCAGCCTCCAAAGAAGGAAAAGAGAAACATGATATTAATTTAAAGTTAAGAAAAATACTACTACTATATTTTAATTAAAATGAATTCGAAACAATCCCAAACAAAAACAAAAGATAAGACTAGACATTCAGAAGATGCAATTGAAGGATGTTGAATTATACAGTAATTCCCCAATATTCAATATTTGTTGGCTAAGAATATATATACTTTTTTTTTTAGATCTGAACAATTATAGGTTCAGATTAATATTATTTGGTTCAGATCGAAGAACTGAGAAGAAAGGAAGAAATTTTAATGGAGGAAATGGGTAATTAATTTGAGTCATTTAAGAGAGAGAGAGGTGTTCGGTTACTTGATAAAAATTCCAAACATTATGCATGCCAAATTATGTTATGCCAAATCTAATAAGGTGTTCGGTTACTTGATAAAAATTCGGGCCTGTCCAGAAAAAATGGGCCACTCTATTATCTGGCCCAGTTGTAACAACCCCGACTCCCCCAAGGGATGGTTATTGGGTTTGAGTAACCCAAATTTGTCCAATTTTTTCTTTTTTTTTTCCTTTTTGGCTTTTGTAAAATTCAAATGGGACGGATATTTCGGGTTTGAAAACTCCAATTTAAAAATTTATATGAAACTGAATTGTTCATTCTCAATACATGTATGGGGGGTATTTGGTACCCGCCTAATGGCTTCTCCACTCATAAAAGATAATGAAATCGCTTTCAATTTGATGTTAATTTATGTTGTTCACAATTCTAAAGCATTAAAGGGGCTAAATCAACAAGGGCAAAATTTTACTTTGGACTAAAACTATATGAAGATATTCAGTTTATTAACCTAGTGTTTCAATGTTATTAATGATGTCGAAACGGTCAGTTTTAGAGGGGGGGAAATCACAACCCACAAATTCGTCCGATCCTACAATAGTTCAGGTATTCGAATTAAATCGATACGAGTTTTATTAGTTTAAAGTTCAACTATAAATTTAATTCAAGTTTAAATGATCGTTAGCTGAAAAAATACTAGTTGAGTTTTATTAATTTGGTGTTTCGCGTTTATTCTTTTTTAAATATTGAATGAATAGGCTTTAAGTAAAAATAGAGTTTAGAATCTCTAATGACATATTTGTCCTTCACTCTATCTCTTGTAACTAGGCGAAGCCAGATTTAAATTCATTGCTAGAAGAGGGATCCACATAATAAATTTGATCATAATATTCCCAAATCGATATTGAAAGAATTAAAAAATATTGTCCACTTGACATGACAGCTACAATGCATAGCCCATCACTTCCATACAAACTTACAAATTAGTACAGTTAGAAAATTTATCAAGTGCATATCATTGTCATTTGGCCGGCCAAGTTAAGAAAAAGATATCTATTTAAATGTGAAATATTATAGTTAGTTTAGATTCTTTAATAGTATAATATACTTTTGTAAATTTCCATAAAACCATATTAAATCGTATTTGGGCTATAACCAAAATCTATGTAAATGAAGTTTGTTCATGATTCTACTAGCACAAATTGAATTAGATAGAACCAAATATGAAATATCTACGTATCAAGGGCAACAAACCTATTTTGTGTTGAGATAATATGGCTCCACAACATGGCTCATGTGGCTCAAAGCATGGCCCTTGTGGGTCAGGATCATCGGCTATCCGGCTCGACCGCAGGGGTTAATTGCTCGATTAAGTGATTAATCATAAAAGATGTACAAATATATGGAGTATTTATTTTGTGGTTTGATGATCAAATTTTTCCAAATTATATTTTTTAATTTTTTCCATGAGCATATATAGTATTTTCATTTATATCTTCAGTTTGAATTTAAAAGAAGTTTTTGCTAATTATTCATGATTATACTAAAGAAATGAAAAATTGGACAGTGATTAATGGATAGAATTTAGTAATTAACATTGAATCTGGAAACTTAGCAAACCGACAGAGGCATGGTCAAAAGAATAATTGAAAGTTGGATCTCAATTTAATGAGATAAATGGAGAAGTGTACTGTCCACTATCCGGTTAGTTGGCCCGCTCTAATTTAAAGGGCCCAACTCATATGGTTCCATTCATAATTCACGCCACTCATCCATCAATGACCAATAATTTAGATGACAAAAAAAAATGACTAGTAATTTTTAATTCCTTTATTTTTCATATTTTTTCAATTACTTTTCTTGTTTTTGCGAAAGGAAAAAGCACCAACCAAAAAATAAAGGAGGAGAAGAAACAAATAGTTTGAGAAAATGATTTTCACTTTGATGAATTTGATCAGGTGATTGTGTGAACATCGAAATTGTGGTTGAACTTTTGATTAGTTATGCTAAAATATTGATGTACGTTTTTGTATTTTAAAATTTTTGATATATTTTTTTTTAGGTTTGCATTTGTGAGATACAAAAGCTTTCTGTAGATATCTTATCCGTTGAGTGCTTCAAGTTATTGTTCCGGTGGATTTTATTAGTATTTCATTAATTAACGAGGAAAAAACACTTTTAATATTAAATTTTAGTTTAAAAAATACATTTGGTATTAAAATTTTCGAAAAAATATATTTCATACTACGATGCCTCTTGACACATTTAATTTTGTTGTCAATTTTCGGACGAATTCAGTGCGTGCCGATCACGTGCCCATTAAGTTGACAATGGGAGGGAAAACATGCACGGATTTGAAGACCCGCCATTGTTAACTTAATAGGCACATGCTGAATTTCGTCCGAAAATTGATCAGAAAAACTAAACGTATCAATAGGATATGAATCATGATATGAAATGTATTTTTTCGAAAAACTTAGTATCAAATGTGTTTTATGGACTAAAGTTTAGTATCCTCTTAATTAATTATTAGATGAACAAATGTTTGAGTTATTTACATTATTTTAACAAAATATTTTTAAAGGATGTGTGTAATATCGTGTAATATATTTAATTTTATGAGACATCTTAATTATGCATGAGTGGCAAGAATTACAGATATTGATATTTAAAAAAAAAAAAAGTACATGATTGACGAGTCGTGCTAGATAGACTTATAGAAGTATTATTTATATGTTAAACATACGAGATGGTCGAGTAAATAAATTCAAACATTAACGAATATTACTATCTAAGGCATGAAATAAATAATAACTTATTGAGTTATTTATCCTAGCTAAACCCTTGATTTCTATCTTAAGATAATAGAATTCAAAATTACCTCATGATATTATTATATTAAACACACGCTCAGGGTTGTTAAGAAACGGGATTAAAAAAGGTGAAGAAGTTAACTGTCGTACAAGAAGATGCATACCAAAACAAATTATTCTAATTATAACATTGAGATGATCATTAGTTGGTGAGCTTTCACGTTACGTTGGGATCTCATTTTATTTTAATTAATTCTTAATTGGTGAGAAAATGACTTACGTGATTATTAATGCCATATATATATATTTAAATATCTAATCACCCACCCATTCGTGTTGTCCTTGTCCCAATTTTTTTTTTTTTTTTGGAATTAAATCACGAACACAATATTATTTATTCATTGCATTACAATTTATTTGCTATGATCTATTTCAATTTCGTAAGTAACTTTTCAGAAAGTAGTTATAAAAATAAAAGTTATTATGATTATTTTGAAAGATATATGGTTGGAAATTAATATAGAGTCACGTCATTACTTTGTGTGAGATGTTATTTTGAATTATTAAACGAACTTTTAAAAAAAATATAGTCGTGTTTTAGGATGTTTTATATATATTAAAAAAGAACAAGATATTAGAGAACTTTTGATATAATTAAGAAGCATGCAAGATACATAATTCTTTTTATTGATAAATTAGATGATCAACAAGCATTTCTTTCCACTCTATTAGCTTGTGAAGTTCTCTCAAAAAAAAAAAAAAAAATTAGCTTGTGAGTTAATTGTTGAATTTCTTCACAAAACATATCATGCATGAATAAAGAAATTGTCACATATATACAACATGGATTAAATTTTCTTTACATTTCCACTTATAACACCAAATTTTTACACATCCATCAATAACACCTAAAAATTTATGTTTTTAGTCATTCAAAACAAATATATAAACTAATTTCTACTTCAACGGGTTTTTATTTATTTATAATTTTCCAAATATTTTTTGAAAAATCTTGAGTGATTATCAATTTTTTTTTAATATGTATCTGGTTGGATATATATATATATATATATATATATATATATATATATATATATGAAAATATATTCCATGAATTAAAAACATTTTCAAAAGTACGTACATACATTTTTTAATTATAGTACATGTTATTGTCATGCTATGGTTAATCTGATTTTTTTTTTTTAAATAGCTATGAAAAGGTTGTTGTCAATGTTTGGCGAGCTAATTAATAAGTTTAACCAAATTGAGAATATAAGGTAAGTAGTTTTCCAGCTTTAAAGAGTTTAAAATTTTAAATACTTCTTTCTTAAATCTTGCATGAGAATCTTCTCTAAAAAGAAAAGGAAATATCAATCGTGTGACTAATAATTCCTAAACATGCAAGAACCCATCGGCTTTTTCCAGGCTAATGTGCTTAATTAACATGTAAGATTATCAAGCCAAACACGTACGTCACATTTTCCTACCAAGAATGTGTTTGATTCCATTTTTCTTAAATTTTGTTTGTTCTAAAGTACACTTAATGAGCAATTATAGAAAAGCACCAGTACAAATTTGATTCTGAATTTCTTAACAGTTTTGACTATGGATGTTTTAAGCACTCAATGTTACTTATTTCTAATTAAACAATTATGGCATTCAAAGAAATCTTCAAATGGTAATCTTAACTTAGTGGTAATAACGTCTCTCAAAACTTTACATATTTTGGATATTTACCTAATTTATTTGAAATCCCAAACGCCGAAAAATAAAGTAAAAAGTATTACAAGATGTAGGTTTTTTTCCCCAACCATAATTTCTTACAATAACTTTCAATTATTTCATAAACTTATTTTAGTGAGTCAATTTATTAATCGTTGGTCTAGACCCAACTTTTTATACTCGGTTTTTAATATATGGATACCTAGCTTATGTACTAAAAACTCTTGGCTAAAGGATATTTAATTTATGAAGTATAAAGTATAACAAAAGGCCACTAACACTATCTTGATATGATATAAGGGGCAATGTGATGCATTTTGAAATTGTGATAAAGAAAGAAGCATTTACTAGATCAAAATTTCAATATAACTTTATTTGAAAAAGGATGGTCTACAATGAATTAAGATAAGTATTGAGTCCATTTAGACAAAGCATATCGGACAAAATAATAGGTTATAAAGAGGACTAACAAAAGACTGATTTTGATGTATTCTATAAAAATTGATGATGTTTGACAACATTGTTATAGGAGATTAAGATTTAACTTCTTGTTCAAGAAGCAAATGTATGATAATCAATAGAATTTTAATGTTTTTGCAAGACATAATCTTTTCTTGTGATTTTCATCAGCTAATACTTTACATCATCAAAATAGCGTATACTCAAACTTTCTAAGTAACAGGATTCATAGATTTATCATTTCATAAAAATAGATTGATTTTAAATAACTTTTTATTCATTTGAATTCGATTTGTATAGGTCGAAATTAAATTTAACACAAATAGATCAACAATATTTTGAATCATGAAAGGAATTATTATTGAGCCGAGAGTGGATCATGTCAGGGAGAACAAACTGTTGGGTTACATTGGAATTAGGTGGACCATTATAAAAATAAAATATATTCAACTATTTGAGTGTATTTTATTTAGTTAATCTTTTGCTAATTTAACTTGATTCAAATCAATAGAATCTAATAAAAAGAATGGAATTAAATTAAGACAAATCATTTCTACACGGGTACGGATGGCCAATAATTGTGACAGAATTTACCTGCGGTACTTGTTTGTATACATGAGTTGTGGTCCGGTACTATTAGAAGTAATTAAATGAATGGATGATGATTTTGGGCCACTTCACTTGATTTCCGAGCCACAAATAATTGGGTTGGGTTGACCCTGATAAGTTTGCGGCCCCTCCCTCT
>JAYDYQ010001505.1:0-25005 GCA_034814905.1 Penstemon davidsonii | reverse complement strand
CATATCCATACATAAAAACATAACTAATTCAAACATATAAAATTAAAATTAGTTCATTTATTTCTCTCAAACTTGTATATTACTAAGAGCACTATGTCGAATAGGGCGTAGGGATCAATCAAGACAATGCAAGCTGGCTTTAACACTCATATCATTGAAGGAATAAAGAAACTCAAGCATTGTCACCATTTAAATGTTTAAGCACAATATTGATTTCCACAAATACAACAGTAACAAGAATTTATTGTTTTTATGATAGAGAAAATCTCACTTTCCCCCCTGTTCTTTGGAAAATTACAAGTACCCACCCCATCTTCCTTATTAGTCGCAAATTATCATCTGAAGCTCCGAAAATGGTACATTAATGCAAGAATTTGTATAAAATGTGTTGGTCACATGTTAATTATATGGCTATAATTGTTCTCCCTCTTTCTCTTCCGTTTCCTTGTTTGACATTATTACTTTATGCTTCAAAATCCACGGTACAAATCGGTTAATTTTAAATTCACAATAAAATTTACAATTACTGCCTAAAAACTAACTTTTTACAAGTAAACATGAGGCAAATTAGATTATTAGAAGGAGGTGGTCTTCTAAATTATATTTCATTGTAATTTTTGATGTTGATGTCATTTCGGAGCTTCAAGTGACAATCTACGACTAATAAGAAAGGTGTGATAGATAAATCTACGACTAATAAGAAAGGTGTGATAGATAACTGTGATTTCTCAAACGATAGGGGGGAAATAGGAAAAGCTCTAAAAAAATAGGGGAGAAAGTGGGGTTGTTTCTTTATGATATCACTTTTGACGATTATTGATATACGTTAAATCATATTGTTGAGTGAATACAATAAAATTGTCATTACATTACTGTGACAATATTTTTTATCACAAAAAATATATGACTAATTTTATAAATTAATTTCTATAAGCTTAGAAAAAAAAATAGTTACACTAAAATTATTTATGACTATTCACAAAATAAAAACTCTTGAAATTAAATAAAAACAAGCTTAGAAATTTTTGCAGCGATCACTATCAAATTGAGCTAGGCGTAAATAGTAGATAGGTCATTAATTGCGCTGTGAGCAACTGTCCTGATGCTGCTTTTAACTAATCCCAGCCCACGTCTATATAATATTGTCAACTGCCCTGTAAAGCATGATTATATAATTTAATTATTTCCCTCTAAAAGGACAATTGATCGGGAAGTTTACGTGGTTCACATTAATATATATTTATTTAAGTACAACATTAGTTATTTTATTTTCTCTTGTGTCTGTGATCGACATTTGAAGACCTGATCAGAATAAAATTATAATTTCTGTATCCTCAATGCTTGTGTAGTTTTGTCGTTTTCCGTCGGCGGGGTGGTGGTACCTGAATTACTTTCATAGGAACGAGACCCAATTTAAGACATGACCAATATATTCAATTGAATTATTGTTATCATCAAATAGCATAAGCAGAACCCTAGAAATAATAATTTAATTAGTTGTCCTAATATATTAGCTAATTATTACCAAATTTTAGGTTTCCACAAACGCGTCTGTTGGCAGTGATTTTCACTTAGGGCCCATTTGGATGGATGGATTTGGGTTGGGTGGATTTGAAATCCCTTGTCAAATCAATCATGCTATTTGGATACAAAATTAAATCAATTCATTTGAAATCCTGGATTTTAGTCCAATGGATTTCAGCCCAATTTTAAGAGGATTTGAAATTCCTCCTAAAACTAGTCATTTGAAATCCACTTAAAAAAAATCAACATTGTATACTTTCAAAAATTGCAATTTGATTCCAAATTTTCGAAAAACCTAGAATTGCAATTCAGTCAAAAATTTTCAAAAAATTAAAATTTGCAATTCGGCTACTATTTTCAGAAATCGAATTGCACTTTTGCTCCCTCAATTTTCGGAAATTGCAATTTTGACCCCAGAATTACAATTCAGTCCAGAATTTTCATAAATTAAAATTTTCAATTCGGACCCTGATTTTCAGAAATTCAAATTTGCACTTTTGGTCCCTCAATTTTCAAAAATTACAATTTGACCGCAGATTTTTGAAAAACCAAGAATTGCGATTCAGTTCAGAATTCTCAGAAAATTAAAAAATTTCAATTCGGCCCCAGATTTTCAGAAATCCGAATTTACCCTTTTGGTCCCTCAATTTTCAGAAATTACAATTTGACCCTAGATTTTTGAAAAACCCAGAATTACAATTCAGTGCATAATTTCGGAAGATTAAAATTTTCATTTCGGCACCTGATTTTCAAAAATTCAAATTTTCACTTTTGGTCCCTTAATTTTCAGAAATTGCAATTTGACCCCATATTTTCAAAAAACCCAGAACTGCAATTCAGTCCATAATTTTCAGAAGATTAAAATTTTCAATTCGGCATCTTATTTTCAAAAATCCAAATTTGAACTTTTGGTCCCTTAATTTTCAGAAATTGCCATTTGACCCCAGATTTTCGAAAAACCCAGAGTTCCAATTCAGTCCAGAATTTTCAGAAAATTAAGATTTTCAATTCGGCCCCAGATTTTCTGAAATCCGAATTTGCACTTTTGGTCCCTCAATTTTCAAAAATTATAATTTTGTCCCAAATCAATTTATGCGATTTTATCCCGATATCAACAACAAGAATTAACTCATAGAGCAAATTATAAGGTATGGTTGAGAATTTCAATTACCTCAAATGGTATTATACCAAACAATGGATTTCAAATGAGTGGATTTGAAATCCTTTGTAAAAAAATTATCCAAACAAGGGATTTCAAATCATTGGATTTTCAAATCCATCCAATTGAAATCCCTAGTCATTTCAAATCCATCAATCCAAATGGACCCTTAATGTGTTCGACGAACATGTTAAGAGAACTTCACATTTAACATGTCTAATGCATCTCGAAAGATGATAACATGTGTGTACTAAAAATCTCTGGAAAACCCAAAAAAAAAATATAGAATTATGTTATAGTATGTAATTAAAATGCAACGAGTCTTTTTCTCAGGAAGCTCAAGACCAACTCATTTATCCTTTAATCCACAAATTATGGTCGGTTCAAGTTGGGTCGATCGACTAGTACTATAGAGCAATATCCAAAAAAACCATTCAAAACACTCGGTATCATAAACATAGAATTTTTTCTGCATCGTCCAATAGGACAAATCAAAGTAAAATCGAATTAATATGTGTCTGGTCAATCACATTCCACGCCAACTTGTTAGCATTGCATTTATACAAGTATATAGAATGCTAAGTGACGCCTAGCGAGTTTTGATTTCTCCAGAATTGAACATGGACCATAATTAATAAGTTAATAGTGTGTAAACTTTATAATTAATTAATTAGTACCATTATTGGAATAAATAAATACTTACATCAGTTAAGCTTTATGAAAGCTTTGTCTAAACATCATAATCAGGACCTTAAAAACGTATAGTCCTTTTATTATTGATTCAAGGAGATTTAATGACATTCTTTCACGGGTCATTTGCTCAAGTGGCCTTTTACAAAGTTTAATTTACAAAAATGGCCTATCCCAAAATAAAATTGCAAAAATAGCCTTTTCTCTATTAAATTTAAATTTTAACTAGTTCAATCTACAAAATTTCAAATCAAATCCCATAAAATTCAAAAAATCAAAATCAAACCCCACTAAATTATAAATTCAAATCAATTAAACCCCACTACTAAAACATACTAAATTCAAAAACTCAAAATCATACCTCACTCTTTCATTTTCTCTCAAACTACCAAACCCTCTCTCTTCTATTTTCTCTCAAACCCACATCATAAAAAATCAAAGAGGAATAAGAACACAAGAAGTCCAACATTTAAGGTTGGCATTATGCCTCCTATAGCATTAAGTTTCATTTTCAAGTATTTTGATAGGCAAAAACAAACCACATTATGGATTTGATTATGCTAGATAGGAAGGATTAAGCTGTTGTTCAGCTTCTTTTCAGATCAAAAAAAAAAAAAAAAAAAACCACATTATAGATATGAGCTTGCTGAATATTATCGGGCCCTTGGCGCTTGGAACTGGGGACAGTTACAAGTGCCAAACACCCAAGAATCTTCAACGGAGTTCTTCGGCGCTCAACGGTTGAAACAATCCCCAGTTTCAGGCGCCAAGCGCCTACAAATATGTTGAAAGTCCACCGTCTTGGTCGCTTGGCTCTTGGAACAGGTGCCCAAGCGCTAAACGCCAGGGTTGCAGGCTTGTGCAGAGATGCCTGGCTCTTGGGGCGCATGTCCTAAGACAGGGTTGCAGGTTTGTGCAGCAGCGCTTGGCACTTGGGGTGCGTGTCATGTGCTAAGAGCCAAGCGCCATATTCAACAAAAACATCCCCCTGTTTCATTAAATTTTTTATTCAGTAGCTACTATGTGTGTTACTTTGAGTTGTTTACTTGTAGATATGGAGTCGGAAATTGTTGCTTGTGCTCGGTACAATGGCGAGTGGAAGTTAAAGGACGACTCCGATACTTGGAAATTGGTTGGTGATAATATATATGTGGAAACCTTGTTTGTGGATAGGACGATTGGGTATAAATCAATATGACAAAGCATGAATATTGATTGGTATGCCTATGACATTGTGATCACTAGTGAATTTGTTGTTGCCCATTCACCTCTCATGCCCATATCATGACGTCGGTTAGAAGGGGACTATGTTCATTCACAGGAACCCACATGATATTAATTTGTACATGACTTATACTCCGCGGAGACTAGAGAAACTTTTATTCCGAGGTAAAGGAAAACAGGTTGCTACCGAGCGAGTTACCAAAATAACATTTATGTATGTCAGGTAGGACCAAGTGAGAGAAATCATATTTCATGTGCGTAGTTCATCACCTCTAATCCAACGCCACCGGTCGATGCACTTGGGCCTATAGTTGAGGAACCTGCATTTGAATAACCTATCCATTGGAGTCCGCAAAAAACTAAAAAATGTGAAACTACCTAACTTGAGGATCTTGATTGTGAATTACTTTGTGGAGCGGGATGATGATGAAGGTGGCATTGACGTTTCGACCATTACTACGCTGACAAGCCACCTTGTGATGAAGGATAGGTATTGGGCACGACGACTTTGAGGAGCCACCTAGTCATGATAGTGTGAGTTTCTAAGAATTTATCTGGAATCAACTTTTAGTCAGGGGACGACCGATGGATCAAGTTTGGAAGTTGGTCGGCGGTTCAAAACCAAAGCTGAATTAAACTATCACCTTGGGCTGATAGCATTTTTCGGTAATTTTGAATTTAAAGTCGTTAAGTTCAACCCAAATATGAAGATTTTTAAAGTGTGTCCGTGAGCTCTGTCCATGGAGAATACATGCAACAAAAGATAAACGTGGCAATGCATTTTTTTTCGACAATATTATAACAAAGTAACAAACACAATTATTCGTTGCTACGAATAAGTGTCGAACATAGACAAGTATCCATTCGTGTGATTAGGACTCATGTCCAGGAACAATTCTTGAATACCGAGGTTTCGCCGAACCCACAAGCATCGATGAACTTCTTCTGTGACGAAGAACACTATTGGAAAGCTGGGAGAGGGAAACAAGTTGCTCAAGAACTCATTAGAGGCAGCTTTAAAGAAAAAATTCCAATCCCCCTCGTATTGTACATGATGGAGCAACAGAATCCTGACACGTGCACTCGCATCCATACGGACTCAAAGAACATGTTCAAATACATTTTCATGGCTTTAGGAGCATATATTAGGGGATTCGAGTATTTAAGAAAGGTGATTGTAATTGATGCATCATTCATAAAGAAAAAAAATATAAAGGAGCCCTCCTGATTGCATATGAGACGGACAATAAACACCACAATCACCCGCTTGCCTGGGGGATAGGTGACTCTGAGAACACGAAATGTTTGAATTGGTTCCTTGAGTGCCTGCATGAGTTGATACCAGACATAAAAGATCTGGTTATTGTTTCGGACAGGGGCGCCCTATTGATTGCAAACGCGGTATCCATTGTTTACCCTTTGGTAGAACATAGGTCGTGTTATTGACACCTCATGCAGAACATAAAACCTAAATATGGAGGGGTTAAGGGTTTACCCCGGTTGATTTGCCTAGCCGCTTGCTCATACAACATTACGGAGTTCGAAATGCATTTTTCCAAGTTGAAAACCCTTAGTAAATGATGTATAAGGTGGCTAGAACATGATGTGACGTTTGAGAAATGATCTAGGGTGCACCATCGTGTCAAAAGGTACGAGGTGATGATGCCAAACACTATTGAGGTCGTAAATAAGGTGATGCTGGAGGCAAGAGAGTATCCCATATGCGTCATGGTCGAATTTATTCTTGATAAGATGGGGAGGTGGTTTAAAAAGCGTCGTGAGGAGGCAACGAACTTTCTAGGTCAACTTAACCCGAGGAGGGAGAAAATCATACGTGAACAATTTAATAGCGCGATAAAGTGGCACAAGGCTCGGTTGAGTTTGTGATTGTGGAAAGTACAGTCCACTAGTTGGTCTGGAGTTGTTGACTTAAATGCAAAAACTTGTGCATGCGGCGTATTTAAATCAACATGATACCATGGATAAGCAACCAAAGGACGCTGACAGACATGCATATGAACTTTGTTCAAGATACTTCACCAATGACCACATGATTCATGCATATTATGAGGTCATCATGTCCGTTCAGTCCGAAGACCAATGGATCCACATTCCTGATGTTGTCACGGTGAGAGTAGTCTTACCTCTGGATGTGAATAGGACTCCCGGAAGACCAAGGCTATCTCATATTCCTTCTCAAGGTGAAAAGTCGAGAAAAAAACATCACTGCTCTTTGTACCGATAACGATCACAATAAAAAGACATGTCTCAAGCGCTTTGAAAACTCTTGTAACGATGGTGATGAATCAAACCAATATTATGTTAATGTTTATTGAACAATATTTACTGTAATATTTGATGTATATTGAGTCATGGTATTTAATGTTTATTGAACAATATTGACAATTGGGTCAGTTGTGAAATGTGAATATGTGAGTGTGTGAAGTTGCTTTATTAGTTTCAGAAAATTTGAACTCTCAGTTTAGGGCGTCTGGCACTTGGCTTGAAGTTATGGGCCCAAGCGTCAGGCTGACGGGCTTGGCTCCCAGCATGAGCCAATTGTGTTTGGCGCTTGGCGCTTGACATATGTCGGGAGCCAGACGTCAACCCTAAACCATATAATGCCTGGCATGAGCCAATCGCCAGGCATTATAAACCGATAGGCGCTTGACTCCTGGCACATGCCAAACACTAGGCCCTCGTCTTATAGATTGGGAACATTACTGTCATCAAACAACAATTTGGAGATGGTCATGCTTGATCACTCCATACACCTTAATTTGAAAACTTGAATTAACTAAACACCTAATGTACATGAATCAACTACATGAACGACCAATTTGGATCAATTGACCTCACTATAGTGTTTAGGGTTACTAGAAGTATAGGAACGACAATTGAATTGAATGTTTGACAATAATAATAATTTTAACTATTTGACTATCACTACAAGAAAATTGAGCTTAAGTGACAAAAAATTAAGTGATAATGTGGAAGTTGTCACTTTTTGTATGCATTTAGTGATAAAAATATTAATTTTGTCATCATAATAATGGTGACAAGTGCAATAGTGACAAAATATATTTTTAAGTTGTCACTAATAGCTATTAATGACAAATATATGGTGACTTAAGTTGTCACTATTGACAATTAGCGACACCCTTTTAGTGTCAACCTAATGACAATAAATATTGTCACTATAGTTTAGTGACAACTTTGTGGTTGTCACTTTTGGGGTATCGCTAAATGTCAATAGTGACAACTTTTTACAATTCTCGTCACTAGTATGTTTACGAAAACCATTTTAGTGACAATATTTGAGTTCTTGTCACTTAATATATATAAGAAGTGACAACTTTAACATTGTCACATAAAATTTTATCACTAATATTTAATTTTTTTGTAGTGTATATACGATAAAGTTTAGAGTTACTGGAAGTATCAGATCGACAATTGAATTGATAGTAACAATTTTCACTCCTAAACGCTATGATTATTTTTTTCAAAAAAATCTCACTTTAAACTAGTCTCTTGTGAGATGGACCTCTTCTGATAACATGACCTTATTTATCTCGTATTTCTGATCATAGTTTCATAAATAACTTTAGTCTCAACTGTGAGAAAAAAAATTAAAGAAAAATTGGGAGGGGAGGGGGGAGTGGATTGGGGAATGGGAAGGGGGCGGTGGGTAGCTAGATCGCCCCACCCACCGCGGTCAATGAGACGCTGGGCTAGTATATTCAATAACCAGAGGGTGGCCGACGCCACCTGCTATGTTTCTTTATTTTTTTTCATTTTTTATTTTTATTTAATTTGGATTTATTTATAAAAATAAAAACTTAACCTTAATTTTAAAAGATATAGTGTTTCTCCTTCATGGTTTATACTACTAGAAGTCCACTCAAACACTATCTTCAAACCAATATGTGATAAGTTTGTTTATAGATTAAGTTTTTTATCCCACATTGGTTTGAAGATAGTGTTTGAGTGGCCTTTTAGTAGTACAAAACATGAAAGAGAAACACTATGTCTTTTAATTTAATTAATAAAAATAAAAATTTCATTTAATTTTTAAAAATGTAACTTTCATTTTTTTATAGAATAAATGTAACTATGTAAGTTTAATTAATAAAAATGTAACTTTAAATAAACTTAACTCTAATTTAAGAAACTTAACATTAATATATTATTGTGAGAAATTTATTAGTTTTTAAAAACTTAATTTTAATTTGTTTTCAGTTAGAATATTATAATTTAAGAAATTTAACTTTAAAAAGTTTTAATTTAGCCCACAAAATATACAATTATGAAAAATTATTATTATTATTGTTATTTTTATTTTTATTATTTTTATTATTATTAAGTGAAAGTGAGGAAGAATGGTAATTGGAATTAAATGAAAGGGGAAGATTGAATCATTGGAGATGATTATGAAAATGGAAAGGGGATGGGAAAGTTGAGGGGAATGAGTCAGCAGAGTCAATGGAGATGGCCTAATACACAATTTGTGGTTTTTAAAATTTTAAATTTTTTTATGACATTGATTCTACTTACGAGCAATTAATGCTACATCTTTAATCGAGAATTTCTTCTTCAACAACTTCACGAAGTGCATTTGAGGTTGTATTAGTTAGTAAAGGGATTTCACTTGATACATACAACGATGGTAATTTGCTATCTTTTCTATTTTTTTTTGGTATTATATATGTAATATTCATTAGACTTTTTTATTCATTTCTTTTGGTAGTTGGTATTACTTTTTTGTTTTAGTAAAATACTTCTTCATGTCAGAGTTGTTTCATTTATGTTTCATTCTTTAACTAATTAAACGTATAATTTTGCTACTTTAGGGTATAACGCATGAGAATCCTTATAATCTGAATTCATGGCGTCCAAATGAAAAGGTAAAGAGATGGTTGAAAAAAAGTGTTTTTCAAAATTTCGTACCTGATGTGGTACTAGAACTAAGAAAGTCTCACATCATACTTAACACAACTGATGCATGTTATGATCCCGATAACTACTGTTTTGTTTTGGGCAACCATAGGAAAACAATTACTCTATCAGATATTTTTCATATTACAGGTTTTCCACAGATGGAAAACATGTAACTTGTAGAGGGTTCGTCAATTCATTAGTTGAATCATGTTGTGCCTATGAGGGACCTTCATTCTTGGAAAACGCTAATGTGGGACAATAGAGCAAAATTGGGAGAGTTCCTAATCGAGTCGAATAGTGTCTACTCATTTTCAAGCTTGTTTTGATTTTTGTATTGAACCTAAAATTGTTTTGATTTTTCCACTACCAAATCCGAAGGACAACAATGCACCATCTACAACTTTGTTGATGATCTACAAATGAAATGAACAACCTATTTATACTAGTCCTACTTGGAATGGATGACTAAGATCAATCTAATCTAAATGTTGAGAGTAAGTCACTAGAACCCTCCACACAACTCTAAATGACATCTTTACACTATTTACAAAGTTCCATAATGGTCTACAATGTTCTAAGATCAGCTTTGACAACATTCCAAAATATTCTAGGATGACCTAGAATGTTTCACATTGTTCCCCAGTTGTGTAGAACCTTCCGGAACCCTCCGAACTTTCGTAGATACTTCCAAAATTCTCCGGATGCTCTAGTGCCATGTTTGGTTGAACAAATCCCTTTAAACCAACCCTTGTCCGATGGTCTGTCTATTTTGGCTTGGCCACGTCCATGGTGCTGCAATGCTCGCCCGGCTAAGCTGCCCACTTGGCCGGATGTCCCATTGGTAGATGACTTTCTTCTTCCTCTCGTATTCTTCATTATCTTCAACCTCAACTACTTTGGCTTTTCCATTGACTTTGGCATTGGCATTTAAGATTTTTGGATCTAGATCATAATATATCTTAATGAATACGAGTTTTAAGACTTTTGAACTAAAATTAATTAATTTACCTCTCCTTCTTTTCATACTTGAAGCTCCTTCCTCAATAGTGAATTTTTCATGTATATCCATTCAATAATCATCTTCCGGTAGGCATGGGTCCTCCTTTTCGGTTATTCACTCATCATCCGATGCAATTTCGCATAAAACAATAGGATCATAAGTATTTCCCTCCCCTTCTCGATGTTTTTGCCTCACATCAAGCTGAAGATTGTATGTCACAAAAACCAATGCGTTTAACCTTTGTTGCTCCAACCGATTTCTTCTCTTGGTATGAATACTCCAAAAAACACTCCAATTTCTTTCACATCCGGTAGCGCTACAAGTGAGACTCAAAACTCTCATAGCAAACACTTGTAGCTCCGAACATTTTCCACCATAACTTCCCCACCAAAGAGCTATTAAAATTAAAGGTAAGTTACTACTTTATAACTAAAAATTAAAAGCTAAAAGTTATGAAATTGAAAAGTTCAAAACCATAGTAATTTGAAAATAATTACCAGGTTATTTTTTATCCCTTGTTTGCACGGCTATACTCATTCCAAATCTCATATTTTTCAATTTGTAAATCAGGATACATCCTCTCCATGACTTTATATAAATCAACACGAACTTCACTATCACACTTGAAAGTCTCACTAAAATGCAACCTGGTAGATAAAATTGTTTTTTTAAATTGTATGTGCACTTAACATAATCTTATAAAAAATAATTATTTGTGTAAAACTTAACAATTACGTACTGAGGATTAAGAAAGTATGCAGCTGCATGAAGAGGCTTGTGTATTTGTTTCTCCCAACGACCATCAATCAGTTTCCATACCTTCATATAGCATTTGAGCTTATGATTGAAGTTCATGGCTATTTGCTCATTTGCTTTGTCTATTACTTCATAAAAATACGGCATGGACGGCTTTGCATCACCATCTACAAGCCTCAATAGTTTTACAAGTGGGCTCACAACATTCATACAATATCGGATGGACCACCAATAGTCTGTATTAGTCAAAATTATTTCCTCCACTGCCTTGCCCTTACTTTTCCTAGCATAAGAACTATTTTCCCATTCCGTTGAAGCAAATAAAGATCTAAGGGTACCCCTGTGCTCCTTAATGCAATCAAACGTGAGAAATGATGTAGCAAATCTTGTCACTCTGGGTCTGGCTAACTCTCTTCCTTCATAATGCTTTATGAACAACGCAAAGACCCATTGATTTCCGTACATAAATTTTGTAACTTTCTTTGCTAAAGTGATGGTCTTATGAAAGATTGGAATCTGCCCAATGTCTTGAAGCACCAAATCGATGAGATGTGGCGCACATGGAGACCAAAACAAATGTTTTATCTTCTCTTCAAGTTTTCTCCCCGCTACTACAAGGTTTGACGTACTATCAGTCACAACTTGAACTACATATTCTTCTCCAAATTCTTCAACTATGTTGTCCACCAATTCAAATATTTTTTTTTACCGTCTTTGATCACATAGCTAGTGTCGATGGTTTTCAAGAAAACAATCCCTTTTGGACTGTTAACTAGGATATTGGTCAATGACCTTGATTTCCCATAACTCCAACTGTTGGTCCCAAAGTGGTCAGATGAGGTCTATAGGGGGGGGGGGGTGAATAGACCTCTAAACTTTAAAATTTTCTTCTCTAACTTTTCTATCAGCAGAGTAAACTGATATGATTCGTGAGACTACTATGCTGATTTAGCACTTAGCAGATTCAGCATGGTCGACCACTCATCTGATTTCACTCATCTGATTCAAATAAACTCAGAGTTTCAAAACTTGTATGCAGCGGATTTTATCAAGTATGTTTTTCAAACAAGTTCCTCTTTTAAAGTTTTACCCCAGTTTGTAAATTCCTCAATTTTAAAAGATTGTTCTTTTAAAAATCGTTTGTTTACTTATGAAAATATGCAAAGTATAAACAAGTAATCAAACACATGAATTTTATAGTGGTTATATAGACACAAAGTCTTTTAGTCCACTCTTCTAAATCACACAGATTTAGGTTTCACTAGAAACACGAAGTAACTAGTACTTGAGCTTTTACAACAAATGACTAGCCTCAAGTAGAACACTCAGCTCTCAGGTAGATCACTTAGAAAAACATTTTTAAAGCACTCAGCAACTAGAACACTTATGCTTTACAACAACTGATAAGCCATAAGTAAGAACTCTCTGTTCATTCTCGAAAAATCACACAGATTAACCTCGCTCTTTTCAGTATAGGAAATCACTCAGAAAACCTACACTAAGAAGTTATATCACTTCACAAAGATGGATATACACTCCTTCTATTATCAGTTGAAAGTCACTTAGACAACCAACGGTTTGATCTTTGTTCTTCAACAAAAAGTTTCGTCAACAGATGACTTCGCTTATGATCAGACGACTCAACTGATGGATCTTGCTCTTAAGATGTGATCTTGAATTCTGCAAGTCTCTCTTCAATCTTCAGTCTCTGTTCTATTTATACTCGCGGATTTGAAATTCTGCCCGTTGAAGATAGGCGAAATTATAATTTAATCCTGAGCAACGATCTTCTTTTCTGACGGCGGCTTTTGCAGACTGTTCACTGTACACTCTGCTGTACGGATATCTACTTTATGTCAAGTCGCATTTAATGTACTTAGCTTGTTACCGTTGATGAGCCTACTGACCGACTTCACTCTGCTGATGGGATTACTCTGCTGATGATCACTCTACTGATGATCACTCTGTTGATGATCAGTCTGCTGATGGCTACTCTGTTGATTCAAGAATGAACATATCTATCTTGACTCGGCTGATGATAACCAATCTGATCTTACTGATCTGATATCCCACTCTGCTGATTCGGTCACATAGCTTCCAGACCGTGAGAGAGGTTTCACTAAGCTTTTCAGTTCTTAGTTGATGACATCTTTTTAATCTTCAAAACCGTTCTGGCCTTTTTGTCATCTTCAAAACCTTCTCTAATATCAACCAACACCAACCTTCGCACATCAACGTGCATCCCCATTTCTTCCAATCTTTTCTGAATTTTCCTTTATTCACATTTTCAACTTCTTTCTTCAAGTAAGTGACTATCACTTCATGATAAGAGGGAGGTTTCAATCCTCTACCATATTCGTCAACCGACTTTAACTTATCAATGAACAACGGGCTTCTCACCAAATTAAATGGTAATGCATTACAATATATGCACCGACATATATCTCGAATACCAAGTTCCGATCTTTCAAAGCTTGATTCATCGTATTTTGCTTAAGTACTTTTGATGGTCCCTCTCCATCTTTGGAAACTAACATTTCATTTTCCTTGGTAGGATTGGCTACTTGTTTGCTCAAGTTTCCACGATTTGTAGCTTCTTTAATATTTGTTTTATCTTTAAAAAACTTCACATAGATTGTTTTTACATCATCGGTAACACTTGGACATTCGATCACATCTTTTTTTTGTCCCGGCAAGATGATGTTTCATCCTCCCACATTTCATGTTTGCGAAATCGCACTTCTAAGCCTTTTGTTTTTATCTATTTCTCTTTCTTTTTCTTATTTTTATCTACTTATTCTTCCTCAATAACTTTAGTGCAATATTTCCATGTCTCATCAATTTTTCTTCACATTGCAAACAAACAAGATAACACAAGCACAATAGCACCTTCAAGTAAATAATTAACAAAAACAAGTCACAACTCACAGCTCAAGCAACATCCAATCTCAAATAATAAATAACAAAATAAGGTTACAAAACTAAAAATGACTATAATGAAAGGTATTTATGGACTAATTGTATACCACTACTAGAAAAACTGTTTTTAGCGACGGAATTCAGTGACGGATGCTAATTCTGTCGCTAATTTTGACTAAAATAGCAACGGAAGCTAAATTCCGTCGCTAATTCTGAACAAAATAGCAACGGAATATATATCTATCGCTAAATATTTCCGTCGCTAAGTCCCTCACTATTTCCATCGCTACGGAACAATCTAAGGAAAAAAAGAAAAAGAAAATTTAAATTAGCAAAAAAAAATAAAAATAAAAATTAAATCAGCGACGGAATTGCGACGGAATTCTATTTTCCGTCGCTAAATAGAAAATATTTATAACTTAGCGACGGAATTATATTTCCGTCGCTGATTTTAAAAAAATTTAAATATTTTTTTCCCCATTTTTTAACTTAAAAAAATTAAAATTAGCGACGGAGTTGTTATTTTCCGTAGCTAAGTTCTTTTGTTAGCGACGGAATTAAGAATTCCGTCGCTGGATTAAAAAAAAGTTGAACTTAGCGACGGATTAACTAAATTCCGTAGCTAATTTCTGAGAGTAGCGACGGAATCTGACGGATTAACTAACTTCCGTAGCTAATTTCTGAGAGTAGCGACGGAATTCAGATTCCGTCGCTGGTAAATCGTTATTTTTTTATTTAAATATTTAAAAAATGACTTTTATTTGTTTCAAATATAATTGGTCAATATAATTGCGAAAATAACACAATTTACATATCCATATATATAATCAACAATTTTGAATTAGAGACTAATTAATTAATTATGAGTATCGATTTCATTTCGAATAACCTCAATGTACATAACCCCCCTAGCTAGGTCAACAATTAGTTAATTAACGTTACAAATCATATAATAGACAATTTGATCAAAATAATGACCGAATCATAATAATTTTTAAAATTATCGATATATTTTCAAATTCCGAAGGACTTAGTTTTACATAACCATCTATTAGACAATTTGATCGAATTAATGACCGAATCATCAATTTTTTTAAAATTAATGATATATTTTCAAATTACGGAGAACATAGTGTTACATAACCATCTAATAAATAATTTGATCGAAATAATGACCGAATCATAATTTTTGTAAAAATTATCGATATATTTTCAAATTACTAAGGACTTAGTATTACATAACCATCTAATAGACAATTTGATCGAACTAATGACCGATCGTCATTTTTTTTTTAAATTATTGATATATTTTCAAATTATGGATGACTTAGTGTTACATAACCATCTAATAGACAATTTGGTCGAAACAATGACCGAATCATCAATTTTTTTCAAAATTATCGATATATTTTCAAATTACGGAGGACTAAGTGTTCAATAACCATCTAATAGACAATTTGATTGAAATAATGACCGAATCATCATTTTTTTTAAATTATCGATATATTTTCAAATTACGGAGGACTAAGTGTTCAATAACCATATAATAGACAATTTGATCAAAATAATGTCCGAATCATAATATTTTTTTAAATTATAGATATATTTATAAAATACGAAGGACTTAGTGTTACATAACCATATAGCTAGTCAATAATTTTGAATTAGCGACTAATCATGAATATATTGTACAAACTCTAATTAAGGTCATCAATTGATCAATTAACGATACAAATCGAGAATTGATCTATCTAGTTACGAATAATCTCATTACTGATTGAATTTTAACTCGTTTTTCATCAAATTGATTTTATTTAATTAAACCGTCTTGATTGATTTAACTTTAATTATTTTTAAGTTCATCAATTTGATACAATAATTTGATTAGTTAATTTAAAAATATATGAATAATTAATAATTTAAAATAAAAAAAAAAATTCAAATGAACACATGAACATAAACCCTAATTTCACTCATATTCACTCCTCACACACCAAGCCGCCACTTTCTTCCCTCTCCCTCTCTCTCTCTCTCTCTCTCTCTCCCCCACCAGCCGCTGCCTTTCTATGCCCTCTCCCACCCGCTGCCTTGCACAACCTAACCACCACTGCCCGACTCCACCCCACCACTGCTCAACTCCACTCTCCCACCCACTGCCCGACTCGCGCCGCTCGTGCTTCTGCCCAGCCCAGCCCACCGCTGCTCTTGTCTGAACTCGTGCGGCCCGGACAGCCCAGCCCAGCCCGCCCCTGCTTCTGCCTAGCCCATCCTTGCGTCTGCCCGGCCTGCCCCAGCCCAAATTCCCTTTGATTGTAGAGGAAAATTCCCCTGCTCCTTTATTTTTTTGCCTAATATTGGGATTAGATTTAGTGTTGGATAATGTTTTCTTGAATACGAATATGAATGTGTGAAATGTGTTGAATAATGCTTTTTAGATTTGAGAAAAATGTTTATGCCAAGATATGTACATTTGTGAAATGTGTTGAATAATGATTGTGAAATGTGTTGAATAATGCTTTCTTCATACTACGCATTCTCCTTGTTCAATTGATAGATCATCGGTTTTTAGGGCGGACAAGGTGAAAATTGGAATGGTTTTGAGTACCTTCTTCGACTCCGGTTGGACCATTGGTTGGGGATTGGGTTGCGCCGCCGAGTTGGTGGCGGTTTGTTGTCTTATGCATTTTGATAGAAAGAAGTGGTAGACTAGTATGGATAGAGATGTGCCTATAATGCCTACAAGGGAAATGAGTAAGGGATTGAAGAATTTGTTATCATCTGATGCCATTGTTGGTGATGAAGTTTTGTTATGTTCTCTATTGATTTGTTCTTTGCAGTATAATGGCTTATATAAGAATGCATGTCAACTATTTTAGTATATGAGTCTCTCATTTTTTTTTTTCTGATGAATTTATAATAAAAGGAATGAGTATTGCACTTGAAATACTTAATTTGCTTCAAGTTCGTATATGACCAATATTAAAAGAAACATTCTTCTTTTGTAGGAAAATTAGCATAATTTGGTTTCAATTGGACTGCATAAATATTCACTTATGCATCATTATATTAGTTGTGTCATTACTTATTATTGGGTTTTAAAAAAAGAAATAGCAAGAGGAGTCGCAATAGTAATTGGCACTTAGGTCATATTAAATTGATAACTGCGGGTTTCAGTGAAAAAATATTGAGATAATCAAACATGGTTTTAGGTATCCACTAGTTAATCAGTGAATGATAATAGAGTGGAACCAAATGATTCCTAAATATATGAATAATGATTGGATAATACTTCTAGAATTGTTAACATAATTTAGTCTACTTTCGCCCAATATGTATCTATGTATATATGGCCCATAGATATATATAATGTGTTGAATAATGCTTTCTTGAAAAATGTTGAATAATGGTAGATGCACATTTAGTCTACTTTGTTTGTACATCTATAAGTATTGATTTAGTTATGCCCCATAAACTATTAGTACTTGTAATACTTTCAAATGTTAGATTTTTCTATTTAATCCAAGCTTCTACTTAAGATAATGGTAGATGCACTATTTAGTCTACTTTGTTTGTACATTTATAAGTATTGATTTGGTTACGTATACTCCATAAAATATTAGTACTTGTAATACTTTCAAATGTTATTTTTTTCTATTTAATCCAAGCTTCTACTTAAGATAATGGTAGATGCACTATTTAGTCTACTTTGTTTGTACATCTATAAGTATTGATTTAATTACGTATACCCCATAAACTATTAGTACTTGTAATACTTTCAAATGTTAATTTTTTGCTATTTAATCCAAGCTTCTACTTAAGAAGAGGAAGAAGAAGATGATGCAGAAGAAGAATAAGAAGAAGTAGAAGAAGCGAAGAAGAAGAAGAAGAAGAAGAAGAAGAAGTAAGAAGAAGAAGTAAGAAGAAGAAGAAGAAGAAGAAGATGATGATGAAGAAGAAGATGAAGAATAATATATTATTTGTAGATTTTTATGATTAGGAAAATGATACTTATATTGAGTATTGATTGTGGTAGTGAATTTTTGGATTAATTATGGTAGTGAATTTTTGAATTAATTGTGGTAATAGGGTTATTTTGGAAAAAAATTAAAAATTAATATTTATTTAAAAAAAATCGAAAACGTAGTGACGGGTCAAATCTGTCGCTAAAATACATTTTCAGCGACGGATTTATATCCATTGCTGAAGTTCGATAATTTAGCGACGGACTTAAAATCCGTCGCTAAAACAGTCAAACAGCGACGGAAATCAAAACCGTCGCTATATTATATATCAGCGACGGAAAAGCGACGGAAAAATTCCGTCGCTAAAAATAAAATCTAGCGACGGATTTGATTTCCGTCGCTAGAAAAACAGTGACGGAAAAAATCCGTTGCTAAATCTGTCGCTGAAATTTCCGTCGCTAACATTTAGCGACGAAGGTTTTAGCGACGGATTTTGGTCCGTTGCTAAATCCGTCGCTAAATCAATTAGCGACGGATTTTTCTTCAAAATCCGTCACTGATTCCGTCGCTATTTCGTCTGATTTTTGTAGTGTACCTCAAGAAAGCCCAACCGCATAATAAAGTAGAAATAATGGGGAATGGCCGGAATCAGGCCGAAATCGCAGCAAATCCGAAAGAATTGCGATAAGTAGGAAGGAATTGACTTGAATCGCACAAAAAATTGCGATATTGTTCTTGGAATCACGATATTTTTGTCAATTGTGCTTGGAATCAGCTTTTTTCACTTGATAATTGGTGAAAATTGAAGTGGAAAAATCTAGAATTTTGATTATATGGAAGAAAGCGGCCAAACAAATATGAGAAAATGAATTAGGATTTTAAAAAAATGGGTTTTGTTGGAAAAAAACCTGGTCGTGAGGATCCAACTGGTTTGGACCCGCGATCCAAAATTTAAAAATCGTACCTATCGCAAATTTATTGCGATACGTACGATTCGTATCATATCATAAAAAAATCGCACAATTTTTACGTCTGGCGATTAATTATTACGAGTTGAACCATTTTACCTTTGAATCGTATCGAATCGTGAATTGTACGATTCTTACTACTGTGCGTGTTATAATTTTGTATTTTTGCCTTCTATGTTTGGCATCTTTACCGCATAACACAAACTAAGACACATAAATGATGATGTTTGCTAGTTTTTTTACTCAAAGTAATGTCAAAATTCAAATTAGTTCACTAAAATTGTAAACCTTTAATTGTCATGTGAGTATCTACTTATGGCATAAAGGAGAGAAGTAATTTAGTTCACTGCCGATAGGTAGAAAAGATTAATGACAATGCTAAAGAGAGGTTAGCATTAACTCTAACCTAGTTCTTTTTTTTATACAAGAAAACAGATCGAAAGATTTCTCTAAACCTTTTCAGGCCTACACTTTAATTTGCATCCAGGGCCACTCTGCATGGCATTATAGTACATCACTAGTATTCCATTTTTTCCCTTTGAACGGCTGAGCATAACCCAATCATTGTTTTGTTAATTACTTGTGAATATATCGTGTATTCTTGTACTTCATGATTTTGGAATTCTTGTGTCATTCATGGGAGAGTTTTTTCTTTCCTTCCAATGAGTGTGGTATGGTAAACTTGTTTTTGTTAAGTGTTGTTGAATTTGGCATGAAATAAATTGATTTTCCTATCTTTCATCATAATTTATTATATGTTTAATTTTTTTGAACTTGTTGGTGGCATTATAGTACATCACTATTATTCCCTTTTGCCTTTCGTATAGCTGAGCATAACCCAGTCATAGTTCTGTTCATTACTTGTGAATATATCGTATATGTTTGTACTTATATGGATCTTCATGTGACAAAGGGCCGTAACCAGTGAACGTGTTTGTTCATTGGTTAAGGCAAGCAACAAGGGCCCTTGAGTACGTTGAAGAGGCATTTGTCGCTTGGAAAATACAAGCGACAAGCGCCTTGTACATCTTCAACATGTTCATAGGCACTTGTTGCTTGGAAAATCCAAGCGACAAATGCCTAGGATGCATAAGTTTGAAAAGAAAAAAACTTACCGATTCTTCTTTGTTTTCGGTCGATCCACGTTCGTGAGATGATTCTGGTACATCTTTGTAACGTGACCAACTGATCATCATTTCTTCATTTTTTTCGATGCTCAATTGTTGAATTTGTTTTTTGGTTGGAAGAAGATTAGTTTTAGAGAGAGTTGAAAGAGAAAGCGTTTGTGTTGTGAAGGTGGAAGAAAAAGAAGGGTTTGGAGAGTTTTGCGAGAATTGGGAAGAAGAAAATTGAAAACGAAGGTGGAAGAAGAAGATGGGTGTGGTAGTTTTGTAAATTTGTTAATTGTGGGGGTGGGGTGGTTGTTAATTTGTTAATAATAGAGTTGTGTTTAGGAGTTTATTGTTGTTAATTATGGTTAATTAAGTATAACTTACTAAAAAAACATAGGCCATTTTTGCCAATTCATTTTTAAAATAGGCCATTTTGGCCAATTTTCTTATTTCATCAATAGTTACATAATTATTCACCCTTTATGTTGTGTCGGTGCGTCAACTTACTCATTGTTAAAGATGTTTTTAAATTTATAATTTTGAGGCTCGCACGCATGCAACAACATATCCAACCTTTCAACCTGCAACATCAACTATTACGCAATTAACTATTTGAAAAATATTCTCAAGTTACAAATTATCTAATATAAGAAAGTCTTGATGAGACGTTTCATGTAGTCGTTCATCAGTGCCACTAGTAATGAATCAAATGTTGTAAGGTCCTTTAGAGCGAAATCCACCACACAGAGGAATCGATGACTATTCATGTTATCAATCTGGATCAATATCTCCTCAATGGCATCAATGTCCGAGTGAACTGTGTATTCCCGTTGAAAAACTATTTGATGGTTTTGCTACCCTCATACTCTATTGTCAATGCAAGTTGATGTGCAACAAATATAAATGGTAATAAATTTTCACTAATTCAACGCAAAAATGAACAAGTTGTACCAAAGGAAAAATGAATTTAAATAACTTACTGAGAACATGGATGGGAGATACCAACTGTGTGGATTGAGGTTCTATAGCCTGATATCAAGGATTTTAGAATAAGGCATGCAATCGAGTATCTGATGAGAAAATATATACAATTTAATACGATTTGTTTAAAAATTTTATGGATCAAAACATACATATGAATGTATCCCTATGTTGGATTTGATGTATTTGAAAGGCAAGTAGTAGTTAATGTTGACCCTCGTTAGATGTCATTAAACATAATCAAGTACCAGTTGGCTAAGATTACAAAAAGTTAACAACAAACATAATTAAAATTGTCACAAATAATTGAAATTATTAGCAACTATTAATAACTAGTTGTAAATTTCAGGATAAATTGTAAATTTTATGTATGTATGTATACCTACATATACATTATATACTCACCCTTCTATTGTAGAAGTTCAGATAGACGTCTTTCAGATTGACCCATTCCATAAAATATGGTGGAAGTTTCATTTCTGATACTTCACATTGCTGAGGGATTTTGGTTTTCAAATCCCAATTTCCGCTAGTACATATAGAGCAATGACAAGTCAGTCAAAATAATACTCCACAAACGAAAGGGATTACTTCTTTCTACAGAAAATGAAACCTAACGTGTTGAATCTCTCATTGAGTAAAAAGTTAATAATTGAGTAAAAAAGTTAATAATCTGATTGAATCTGATTATTTAAAACATACCTAGTAACTTGGTTTTAACCCAATCTTATTTAAAACATACCTAGTAACACAAATTTTACATACCTAGTAACACAAATTTTACATCTGATTGAATCTCTCATTGAGTAAAAAGTTAATAATCTCGTTGTCTCCAGCACTAAGCCTTCATTGGGTCATGTCCTATATATCCATGTTATGAAATTTTAAATCTGATAACTTGGTTTTAACCCAATCTTCGAATATAAACCTTGGATTCAAGGGTGTACCCACGGAGGTCCCAATCAAACCATGTGTCGTACATAAGGGTGGTTTAGGGGAAATAGTTCTCAACATTACCTTGAACATGGACAACATATAATTTATAGTTTGTGGAAGTGCAGCAATGCAACCATACACACTCGTCACAATTGATTTCATTTTTATTGGATCAACGTTTTAACCCATAATAGGTAAAGATCTACAAGGTGATGCACACATAGATAGCATTTCGGTTATGACATTTTCAATTTTCAAACTTAAATTCCCATAGAAACTATTTGTGTAAAATTCATCGACATTTTACAATGGTGTGTAAGTTGATGAGGTTGACTCGTGAAGGCAACGTTTTACGTTGCACAAAAAGTTATGATCTTGTTCAACCTTCGGTATGGAATTCAAAGGCTTGGATTGAGCTTCTTTATCAAATTTTTAAGTATGGCATCAACAGAAGACATCCCAGGATATTTCGAGTCATTGACATCTTTTTTGGCTGAGAAGCACTCCTTGCTTACTGGGGCTACAAAATTGTTATTCTAGCATACTTGCATGTACAGTGCATTTATAAATAAATTGAATAACATTAAGAATTCGACTTCATTTATATGATGGAACCATGTTATCATGTGTTCATAGTGTCCTCCATTATTAAGTATTAGTGTCAATATTAGTCTCATCTTGACATTAAGCAATTTTTTAACGTATGGACTCACATATAGGTTAACACATGGTATAAAATGAGAATACCTAATATGAACGAATATGCAAAAACATAATTTCATGATGATTGTGTAGATGGCAAGACTTAGAGGATTTTATATAGAACAACAAATTAAATGTGAAGTTAAATGAACTTTAACATAAGGTGAAGAAATTAAATAACATAGCCTAAACATTTTAACTCGAGGAAAAAAAAAAAAATTTAAGAAAATTTCTCAAAACTTCAGTTAAATGATCTTTTATTATTTCTGTAAACATGGACAACGTAGAATTTATAGTTTTTGGATATGCAACAATGCGATCATTTCACACTTGTTACAATTGATTTCATTTCTAGTGAACCACCGGTTTTCCCATAATTGATGAGGATCTACAAGGCGATGCACTCATAATTTTTCAATTGTCGAACTTGAGTTTCTAGCGAAGGTAATTGTGCAGACATCATTAATATTTGACTACGGGGGCAAACTTATCAGGTTTGCAAAGGTATTGGTTTTACGATGAAAATTTATGATCTCTCAACCTTTGTTATGGAATTCCAAGGATTGACTTGAGCTTTTTTACCAAATTGTTTTAGCATGTCATCAATTGAATCCATCCCATGATTTTTCGAGTCATTGACATATTTCTTGGCTAAGAAGCTCTCTTTATTTACTGGGCTATGAAATTGTTATTCTAGCATACTTGCATTTACCATATATTGAATAACATTAAAAATAATACTTCATTTATAAGATTGAACCATGTTAACTTATGGTCCTAGTTTCTTCCATTGTTTCGTATTTGTGTCATTGTTAGTCTCATCTTGATATCTGTCAAATGTTCAATGTATGGACTCACGTATAGGTCAACACATGGTATACATTTAGCAAGCCTTATGAGCGAAATAAATTACCTGCAAAAGCATAATTTCAATATGATTGTGTAGATTGACGGACCTAGATGAACTTGAGAATAAGATGAAGTTAAAATAAAATAACCTAAACTTTTAAACTCGAGAAAAATAAAATTAAAAATATCCATTTTTACCCATAATTGGTGAATATCTACAGAGCATTGCACTCATAGATATCATATATCGGTCATTACCTTTTCCAATTATTGAACATAAATTTCCAGCGAATAAATTTTTCAGATATCATCGACATTAGACTACTTAGAGCCAACTAATCAGGTTGACTTGCGAAGATGTTGATTTTATGATGCACAAAAAATTATGATCTTACTCAACCTTTGGTATGAAATTCCAAGGATTGATAGCAAAAAAAATTCAGTATGGCATCAACTGAATACATCACATGATTTTTCGAGTCATTGACATCTGCTTTAACTGATAAGATCTCTTTGCTTACTGGGCTATGAAATTGTGTTTCTAGCATATTTGCATGTATATACTAATAAATTGAATAACATTAAGAATGCGGCTTCATTTATACGATTGAATCATGTTACCTTATGATCGTAGTTTCCTCCAGTGTTTTGTGTTTGTGTCAATGTCAGTCTCATCTTGACATCGGTCAATTGTTCAATGTATCGACTAACAAATCAACATATTCTATACATTGTGCATGCCTAATATGAGAGGGAAAAGTACATGCAAAAGCATAATTTCATGATGATTATGTAGATGGGCAGAATTAGAGGATTTTTATTGGGAGGCAAAAAAAATTAATGTGAAAAGTTAAATGAACTTAAACACAAGATGAAAATATTAAATAGAATAACCTAAACTTCAAACTCGAGAAAAATAAAATTAAAGAAATTGAAATTTTGATAAATAGTTTCCACAAACTTTGTTTAAATGATCTTTCATTATTTCTTTGAAAGTGAATAACGTATAATTTATAATTTTTTTGTAAATCCAGTAGTGCAACATTTCGCACATGTTACAATTTATTTCATTTCTATTGAATCACTGTTTTTACCCATAATTAGTGAAGATCTACAAGGTGATGCACTCATAAATAGCATATCGGTCATGACATTTCCCAATCGTTGAACTTGAATTTCCAGCGAAGATATTTGTGCAGACATCATCGATATTTGACTACGTGGTGAAAGTTTATTAGTTGACTTGCGAATGTGTTGGTTTTATGATGCACAAAAAATTATGATC
>JAYDYQ010001502.1:0-24997 GCA_034814905.1 Penstemon davidsonii | reverse complement strand
ACACCACCACCGGAACTTCGGAGGCGGAATCGGCGTCCAATCCAGATTCGACACGTCAGCTGGAAGGAGACGGTGGACATAACGACGCAGAAGCTGTCAACGACCAAGAGTCTGCCCAAACGGCGCCGTCGGATCGCCGGAAGGAGATCCTGAAAGTTCTAGAAGTTGTAGAGAGAGATTCTGCTGCAATCGCCGACAACTTCTCTTCTCTCTTTGCTTCTCTCCGTTTATCCCTCTCACAGGTAGGTAATTGATTTTCTAATTTCTTAGTTGGATTATTGCGTAGTATTATTCATAAAATTGCAGTTTATGGATTACGTAAGAGCTGTTTATCTTTAGTGTCCATTAAAATGGAATAATGGATCGTTTTTATAATAAGTAAATCTTTCGATTTGGTGAGACTGATATTTAATTTACTTGAGCTGATCTAATTAGGAATAAATATTTTGTAGGCTAGTAGCTACACAGTTGATCATATGAACTGCTTCGGTGATGCAACTGGCCGCCTTCAAGAATGTGGTAAGTATATTTTTAGTATAATATCTTCAAATTTGTTGTCTAATTTGTATTTATTTTCTTTTAAATTTGTGAGGGATTGTGTGAAAATAGTCTTATAGGGTTTTGATTAAGGAATCGATTCTCAACGCACTTCATTTCTAGCCCTCGTGTTTAGTCTACTTTGCTGGTTGCTCTATGTTATGCCCTCCTTGATTAGTAGACTTTTCATATAAAAGGGCTTGTATGCAGCTACGAGGGTTTTAGATTGTTTTCATCGATGTCTTGACTTAATCAATGATTGAGCTGACATGGATGTTAAAGTACTAGTTAATTTGATGTGGTATGTTGCAGTGCTTGATGCATCCACTAAAGGAAACCGGTACATAAATTCTTGTCTCAGGTTCATATCCTCTCTTTAACTTTTTATATTAATGAATTCGGAGGTTTCAATTATCTTGCGCATACAAGTTTAATAGAGGTATCTTCTATCTTTATTTTTTTTTATCATACTATACTTCTTAGATAAATATCTTTTTGCAGGTTAAACGAAGAAATGAAAGGAATGGACGCACTCGCCATTCAGTTGTATCCTATATTTATATCATTGCTGTCTTGTGCTTACACTTGTCTGTTCAAGACTGTTGCATAGAATACGATTAATCATCTGGGGTTTTCTACATTTAGGCTTTCTCTGATAATCGTATTCTGATATACTCATGTTTTAAATTTTTAATTAAGAAAATGAGTGTCTGCTTGAGGTAAGATTTCCAGAATTCATGTTTGCTTCCTTGATAAAATCAGAAAAATCCTCAGGAGACATGTTGATGCACTGGATTCTGCTGTAAATAGAATTGTACGTTTTCCGTAATGATATGAAACCAGACCAATGTCGACATACATGCTCCGTGCTACTATTCTTTGCTGCCACTCTTGTGGGAAAATGGAGAAGTGAGAATTTTTTTGCTAGCTGGTTGGACATAGATGTTTGTGTCACTTGAAGTCCTGAAGTTATGCAGCTTGTACAAATATACAGAGACAGTTTGGAGATTCTTGGTTTTTAGTTGTTGCTGCACTTAGCTGCATGCTTAATTTTGTGCATTTATACTAAATGTACTACTCAAATAATCCATTCCGTTAAAAATATCTTATTCTATATCTATAATTGAGAATTGAAAATGGAATTCTCGGTTATACTGTTAGGAAATTTTGAAATACAGAGTACATTAACAAAATGATGCAATCTGACTTACTAATGTATAGATTGCTTTTATAATCTGCAGAAGTCTTTGGCCTTTCTTTGTCTGCAAATAATTTTCCATGGAGGTGAAAATCATAATCTTTGAATAGAAAAAAAGTACGAAATATAGGGGTCCAAGTGAATTGGCTTATTTGGAGAAGGTACCTCTGAAATAACTAGTAGTAATTTAATCGATAAAGTATCATCATCTTCTTTTTAAAGCATTATTTTTTACCTGGATATAGACAATTTGTCAATAAAATGACTATACATAAAAGTGAACTGAATTTGGCTCTATGGCTTCTACTTATTTTGTGAATAAAACATTTCCCCTCGGACTAATGCATGCATTCAATTAACATTACTCAATGATCTATTTGTTCAGGCAACTAACTCTTCATTTTCTCTATCATCATCCCATAAAAATTGACCTGTCTGAGAACTGAAAAGTTTGAAAAGTGTTAATTCCACAATCAATTGAATTAGTAAATTTAATCCATTCTGAAACTGTAGACGTTAATAACTCTTCAAAGTACAGATTATTGAAGCCAAAGAGAAGCTGATCATAACTATGACACCCTTTCAATTCCATTGGCAGTTACTATTCAGAAGCCCTATAAATACTCAGAATGAGTACTAGCTACTTATCCCTCACCTCACTGCAAACAACTCAAAGAAACAATAACATATCAAACATGGTTAATGGTAAAGAAAATCGCAATGTTTTTAAGAGCAAATCGAGCTTATTTTCCAGTCCAAGAGAAGAAATTTCCTCTTCTGCAGACGCATGTGAGCAGAGGTTGACTCTATTAAACATCTCAGGCGAGCAAAATGACAAAGAAAACGATGCAGCTCCTATTATTTCTTCGTACAATGACAAAGTCCGTCCGCTGCTCGATGCCGTGGACAGGCTACGCCACCTTAAAATCATGCAAGAAGGCATCCAACTGCCCACCATTGTTGTCGTCGGTGACCAGTCTTCCGGAAAGTCCAGCGTTCTCGAGTCCCTTGCCGGTATCAGCCTTCCCAGAGGCCAAGGAATTTGCACAAGGGTCCCTCTCATAATGAGACTTCAGAATCATTTGAACCCCGAACCTGAACTTTTCTTGGAATTTAACGGAAAAATCGTTCCGACCGATGAATCTCATATTGCCGATGGGATTGTTATGGCCACGGATGAAATTGCAGGTAAAGGGAAGGGAATTTCCAACAATCCCTTAACTTTGATTGTGAAGAAGAAAGGTGTACCTGATCTTACAATGGTTGATTTACCCGGAATCACTCGAGTTCCGGTTCATGGTCAACCTGAGGATATTTATGAACAAATTTCGAAGATTATCAAAGAGTTTATAACACCAGAAGAGAGCATAATCTTGAATGTCTTATCCGCGAGTGTGGATTTCACTACTTGTGAGTCTATTCGAATGTCCCAACAAGTCGATAAAACTGGGGAAAGAACACTTGCTGTTGTTACTAAAGCCGATAAATCACCCGAAGGGTTGCTCGAAAAAGTTACTGCTGATGATGTGAATATAGGGCTCGGTTATGTCTGTGTGAGGAATCGTATTGGAGACGAGTCTTATGAACAAGCACGAGCGGAAGAGACTAGGATTTTTGAGAGTCATCATCTTTTGTCGAAAATAAGTAAATCTATGGTTGGGATTCCTGTTTTGGCACACAAACTTGTCCAAATTCAGGCAACTATTATTGTGAAATGTTTGCCTGATATTGTTCGGAAGATAAACGATAAGCTCTCTACCAATATGGAAGATTTGAATAAGTTACCGCGAAATATGACTTCTATTGCCGAGGCAATGACAACATTTATGAATGTTCTTGGTTTGGCTAAAGAATCGTTGAGGAAAATACTTTTACGAGGTGAGTTTGATGAGTATCCCGATGAAATGGAGATGCATTGTACTGCTCGATTTGCTGATATGCTGAATCAGTACTCTAGTGAACTTCAATCTAAAAGTGTCGAGAATTATTCAAATGGAAACTATTTGCTTGAAGAAATCAGAGTTTTGGAGGAAACTAAAGCAATTGGGCTGCCTAATTTTCTTCCTAGAGCTGCTTTTCTTACTCTACTTCAGAAAAAGGTGAAGACAATATCATTTGCACCCTTTGAATTTGTTGAAAAGACATGGACCTATTTGGAAAAGGTTCTTGTTTCTGTCTTAATGCGACATTCTGATAACTACCCACAACTTCTTTCTTCTACAAGAAGGGCAGCACAAAATCTTGTAGCGAAGAAAAAGAAGCAGTCGGTAGATTGGGTGAACGATCTCGTGGAAATGGAGAAGCATACTGATTATACATGTAACCCCGAGTACGTTTCTCTATGGAATAAATACATGTCTCATCAAAATCAGTTGATGGAAGTTTTGAATGATCATTCCAAACCAACAAAAGTACAAATCGATGAACTTGGCGAGATTGAGGTTGGTCAGTTACGCAGCCATGTGGGCGTGGTTCAAGAAGCGTTTGATATGAAAATGAGGATGACAGCGTATTGGAGTATTGTGTTAAGGAGATGGGTTGATTCTATGGCTTTGAATTTACTTTTTAGTATTCAAAAGCTGGTTAACAAAGAAATGGAATTCGAGATTGTTAATGAGTTAATGGGATCCGAGGGGAATGGATTGGAGAAGATGTTGGAGGAGTCTCCTTACGTTGCAGAAAAACGGAAGAGGTTGGAGAATAGCATCAAGTTGCTTATGGATTCAAAGGATGTGGTTGCCAATATCATCGACAAAATTGCAACTAATGTCAATTAGTTAATGCTTTCTGGATTGAAGACTTTGTTGGATTGAATTTCTGGTGCTTCTGCAGCAATGTTGCAATTTGTTGCATAATTTCCTACTTAAATAAGTGTTTATATTATCTTTGCTATAATATAAGAGTTGAATTACTCTTTTCAAGCAAAATATTATATGCATAATTAAATTAAATGCTAGTTACATTTTATATTCAGCAGAATAATAAATTTCAAAGTTCAGATTTTTATATACGATTTTAAACTTATCAGATTCACATCTGTATCTTCTTGCTTTTCTTTTCCTACCTAGATTAATCTGTCATTTTCTTTTGAAGTATTTGCTTTAGATAGTTACTGGTTTGTCTTGAAATTTGTTAGTTTTGGTTGTATATATAAAAATGATTAATATGGTCTTGCTCAAATTTGCAATCTGATCTCTCTCTTTATCACATTCTCTTAAATTTACAGCTTTTCCTACTGTCACACGTTGCAAACAGAATATTAAAATTCATCAAAGGCAAAACAAATTGGCTTTAATAAAAACTTGCCCATATTAAATGATAAACTGATATCAAGTAGAAGGTTTTACGAAAGTGACACTTAGCATATAACATCATACCAAATGCGGGAATTAATTTCAGACCAAAACAAGAGCACTGGACCTATACAACAAACATAAAAGACAAAAAGGCAAAAAGAAAAAGCACACACATAACACCAGATAGCAAAAGATCACTAGATTTAGTACCTTAATTAACTCCCCCAAACTAACTAATCGGAATTAGTGACGACTCTATCAATAATTGGGCTATAATCTCCTTTTCCATTTCACCATTCACAAGCTTCTCAACACTATAAACCAAATGCAAAGCAATACAATCCACCGTTCTTCTTAAGACTATGTCCAATAAGCAGTGATCCTCATTTTCACATCAAAAGCTTCGCGCAAAAGAGCCTTTCCGCCACGAAGATGAGCAACATCGATTATTCCCAATCCTTCAATATTTATCTTCCAAATGACCCTTGGAGGCTGGTTGTTTACTGTGTTTACAAATTCACTTTCATATGACATTTTCCATTTCACCATTCACAAGCTTTTCAACACTATAAACCAAATGCAAAGCCATACAATCCACCATTCTTCTTAAAACTACGTTCCAATATGCAGTGATCCTCATCTTCACATCAAATGCTTCATGCAAAAGACTGTTTCCCCCACGCAGATGAGCGATATCAATTAATCCCAGTCCTTCAATATTTATCTTCCAAGTGTCCCTTCGAGGTCGGTCGTTTACTGTGTCCATAAATTCATTTTTATACGACATGAGATTATTCCACGATGTAGTGTATTCGGGGTTACAAGTATAATCGGTAAGCTTCTCCATTTCTACCATATCGTTCGCCCAATCGAGGGACTGTTGTTTCTTTTTAGCGATTAGATTCCTTGCTGCTCGTTTAGTGGACGAAAGAAGTTGAGGGTAATTATCAGAATGCTTCATCAAGACAGAGATTACTATCTTCTCGATGTAGTTCCACACATTCTCGACAAAATCAAAGGGGATCATAGATGTGTCCTTCACTTTTCTCCGCAGCAAAGTATGGAAAGCGGTTTTAGGAAGGAAATTCGGAAGCCCAATTGATTTGGCTTCCTCCAAAACCTTGATTTCATCAACTAAGAAATTATTGGTCGAATGATCAGATCCATTGGATTGTAAATCTGAGAAGTATTTGTTGATCATTTCCGTTATTCGAGCAGTACAATGCATCTCCATTTCATCAGGATACTCATCAAATTCCCCTCGTAAGAGTAATTTCCTCAAGGACTCTTTAACCAAACCAAGAATATTCATAAATGTTGTCATTGCTTCTGAAATAGAAGTCATAATTTGCGGCAACTTATTCAAATCGTCCATATTAGAAGAGAGCTTATCATTGATCTTTCTCACAATTTCAGGCAAACATTTCACAATTATAGTGGCCTGAATTTGAACCAATTTTTGAGCCAAAACAGGAATCCCAACCATGGATTTACTTATCCTGGAAAGAAGGTGATGACTCTCAAAGAGCCTCGTCTCTTCATCCCGAGCTTCTTCGTAAGACTCATCCCCGATTCTATTCCTCGTGCAGACATAACCGAGGCCTATATTAACATCATCGGCAGTAACCTTTTCAAGCAAACCTTCAGGGGACTTATCAGCTTTGGAAACGACAGCAAGAGTTCTTTCTCCGGTTTTGTCCATTCTAATCGATTCACAAGTAGTGAAATCGACGCCTGCGGACAGAACATTCAAGATAATGCTCTCCAGCAAGGGACTCGAGAACGCTGGACTTTCCGGAAGATTGGTCTCCGACAACAACAATGGTGGGCAGTTGGATTCCCTCTTGCATTACTTTGAGGAGGCGCAATTTGTCGAGGAGCGGGCGGATTCGGTCGTTGTAGGAAGAAACGATAGATGCGTGATCATCAAGTGATGAGACGCGTACACCGAATAATGTGACTTGTTCTTTTTCATCTTCAGACTGCTTTTATTTTATTTATGTGTGATTCAGTTTCAGAGGAGATTTTGGTTTTTGAGGAAGAAATTTGATCTGCTTTTTATTCAAGTGACGAAGAGCGGGGAAATAATATATTATATATAGAGGTGTTTTTTTGTAAATTAAAAAGCCGCGCTTGAAACAATGAGACAGGATTATTAATTAATTTTAATTTGGTTATTTTCCCAGGACTTTTACTTGAACTTCTATTGGCTTAAAAACTGGTTGCGGTTGACTTAACCATTTTCCACTGTATATTCCTTCCTTCCCAATGAAGGCTGAAGAAGACGTTCATTCCCAAATATTTATAGCCTAAAACATTGAATTACTACCACTACCAGTTTTTTTAATTTTGGTTGAATACCTAACCTTTTTTTTTTTTTTAATAATTCTGGTTGAATATTTAGCCTAAAAATCAATCTACTAGTTCAAAATAACACACAAGCCGAATTGTATAACCACTAAGATGAAAACATAATCTGGTCCAATAGGAGTTTATATCAACTTCTTAATTAATTAAAAACTAGAAATGCGTTCTTGAAGGGGAAAATAATGAATTTTGAGGTCAAATTTGATGTCAACAAGGCGGAGCACAATTTCCTCTAGCGTTGTTGAGAATTTGCCAGAAAAATCGTAATTATTACAATCGTAGTAAACTTATAGCCAAAAAGAGAGAACTAGTCAAAATTAGCCCAATTAAAATAAGGAAACTTTTAAAATCTTGACGCAGAATGGAAGTGCAAATAGCCAGACCAACGTCAAAGCCATGAGATAATTTTTTCAAAATCAGAGAAAAACTAATATATTGAAATATAAGAATTGAAAAAGTAATTTTCAACCTTTAGGTTTACAGGACTTTAAATAGACACAAAACCCGAAATACCAAAATTGCTAAAGAGAATAAATTCCTAATATAATTTTCTTCTAAATGCTAATAGAATCCTAACAAAATTAAGATTTATATGGAAAGTAATAAACACTCTAATAATTACCAAACAGGGTCTCAAGTCACAAATCCAACATATCCCCGATTAACATAAATTATTTCAAAATATTGCCCATTTTTTCCTACATAATTTCTGCACCAATCTACCAATTCGTGGTGCTTTAGCAATAATAATCTGCAATTTCGTGATGTTTCAACAATAATAATTTGCAATGATCGTTCAAAAACCAGTTAATTCTTAGATCTAGCTCAAACTGAAGAATAACTCGTTAATTAGGATTATTGGGTTTACTACAAATCTGCTTAGTTAATTTTGTGAACAAGTCATTATGCGAATGTTCACACATGCCTCTGTTATAGTAAGATTTGTGAGTCTAAAAAAAAAAAAACGGAGTAAGGTTTGTCAGCGATTCAGATTTGGGTCAAATATGGCTGCTTTAAACTGAATTTAGATTCAAATTCAGATATAAAATTCTGGAATCTCTAATCATATCAAATTCAAGCACTATCGGGTAGCTGAATTTTGGAGAAATAGAATGTCAGGTGGCCCATAATTTCATTACAGTCTGGCCATGTCTCAGATGGGCTCCTATACTGGGTTTGGACCAGACTCGGCGAGATGAGACTGGGCCAGAAAATAAGACTTAGTTTCCCAAGCCCTTTTCACATATTGGAAATGCCATCATGAATCTTGCGTGTATTTATAACCTCTACACATTGTAGCCCAATTGGGACTATATATGGAAATCAACAAAAACTAGAAAATCTTATAGCTGCTTTTTGTTTAATGACCTCAATGTTAATTCAATCATAGTTTATCATAAGATGATTGAATCTTATAGCTGTTTTCTAATATTATTGAATAATAAATATGATAAAAAGAGAGACTAAAACAGACTTTATGGTCATCAATTATTATTCTCCTTGGAAATAAACCTTGGTGCTAAAGACATGACATAAAAAGCACATTTAATTTAACTTAACATTTAAGGAAGGAGCTTCACAATACCTTAATAAATTCTTCTCACTCACCAGCACCATCATACAAACATGGCAGCGGAGATCTCTTCTAATTGTAACACAAACAGATCATCATCAGCAGTAGCAGCAGAAGACCCAATTGTAAAAATGGTGCGTCTACACATGAACTTCTCTGATGAAGAAGAAGAAGATCAAGTAACAACACCCACCGCGGTGGGTGCACTTATAATACCAGTTCATCGCGATGCCCCTATCGTTTCTTCCTACAACGACCGAATCCGCCCGCTCCTCGACGCCATCGACAAACTGCGCCTCCTCAAAGTAATGCAAGAGGGAATCCAACTGCCCACCATTGTTGTTGTCGGAGACCAATCTTCCGGGAAGTCCAGCGTTCTCGAGTCCCTTGCTGGAATCAGCCTACCTAGAGGCCAAGGAATTTGCACCAGGGTCCCTCTCATAATGAGGCTGCAGAATCATCCAGACCCCCAACCACAGATTTTCCTCCAGTTCAACGGAAAAACCGTTCCAACTGATGAGGGACAAATTTCCGACGCCATTTCTAAGGCTACCGAAGAAGTCGCCGGCAAAGGCAAAGGGATTTCCAACACTCCCTTGACGCTGGTCGTCAAGAAGAAGGGCGTCCCTGATCTAACAATGGTTGATTTGCCTGGTATCACTCGAGTTGCCATTCTTGACCAGCCTGAAGACATATACGAACAAGTTTCTCAAATGATCATGGAGTTTATTACACCACAAGAGAGCATTATCTTGAATGTTCTCTCCGCAGGCGTCGATTTTTCGACTTGTGAGTCCATTAGAATGTCTCAGCGTGTGGATAAAACTGGTGAAAGAACACTTGTTGTTGTAACTAAAGCTGACAAGTCCCCTGAAGGTTTGCTCGAAAAGATTACTGCCGATGATGTTAATATAGGCCTCGGTTATGTCTGCGTGAGGAACCGAATTGGGGACGAGTCCTACGAACAAGCTCGGGATGAAGAAACCAGGCTTTTCGAGAGACATCATCTTCTTTCCAGGATAAGTAAATCCATGGTTAGGATTCCTGTTTTGGCTCAAAAATTGGTTCAAATTCAGGCCACTATAATTGTGAAATGTTTGCCTGATATTTTCAAGAAGATCAATGAGAAGTTTTCTACCAACGTTGAAGATTTGAATAAATTACCAAAACATATTTCTTCAATTGCTGAAGCAATGACAACATTCGTGCGTGTTCTTGGTTCTGCTAAAGAATCCTTAAAGAAAATCCTTTTGCAAGGAGAGTTTAGCGAGTACCCCGATGAAACGGCTATGCATTGTACTGCTCGACTAGCGGAAATGATCAGCAAATACTTCTCAGATTTACAATCCAGTGGATCTGATCATCAGACCGATAATTTCTTACTCGAAGAAATCAAGGTTTTGGAGGAAGCCAAATCAATTGGGCTTCCGAATTTCCTTCCTAAAACCGCTTTCCATACTTTTCTGCGGAGAAAAGTGAAGGACATATCTATGATCCCCTTTGATTTTGTCGAGAATGTGTGGAACTACATCGAGAAGATAGTAATCTCTGTCTTGATGAAGCATTCTGATAATTACCCTCAACTTCTTTCGTCAACTAAACGAGCAGCAAGGAATCTAATCGCTAAAAAGAAACAACAGTCCCTCGATTGGGCGAACGATATGGTAGAAATGGAGAAGCTTACCGATTATACTTGTAACCCCGAATCCACTACATCGTGGAATAATCTCATGTCGTATAAAAATGAATTTATGGACACAGTAAACGACCGACCTCGAAGGGACACTTGGAAGATAAATATTGAAGGACTGGGATTAATTGATATCGCTCATCTGCGTGGGGGAAACAGTCTTTTGCATGAAGCATTTGATGTGAAGATGAGGATCACTGCATATTGGAACGTAGTTTTAAGAAGAATGGTGGATTGTATGGCTTTGCATTTGGTTTATAGTGTTGAAAAGCTTGTGAATGGTGAAATGGAAAAGGAGATTATTCATGAGGTAATGGGACATCAAGGGAATGGATTGGAAAGGATGCTGGAGGAGTCTCCTTCAGTTGCTGATAAAAGACAGAGGTTGAAAAATAGCATCGAGTTGCTTAAGGAGGCTAAGGATGTTCTTGGCAACATTATTGATGGAGTCGTCACTAATTCCGATTAGTCAGTTTGATTATCTTTTGTTATCTCATCTGGTGTGTGTTCTTTCTTTTCCTGTGTCTTTTCTTTTTACGTTTGTTGTATTAGTCTATATGTTGTGCCAGTATTCTTGTTTTCGTTGAAATTAATCCACCATTTCGTATGAATATGATGTAATATGCTGCTAAGTGTCCCTTTTGTAAACTTATTAATATCAGTTTCTTACTACCACTTTAGAGTACACTCTAATGTGGGCAAGTTACTTTTAAATTAGCAAAGCAATTTTCTGGTCCATTTAATGCTACAAAGTTCTGCAAAATGATTTTAAAGTTCAGATTTATAAATCAAACAGTTAATCAAGCCTAACATTTCATGATCAGATAATATCTAGATAATTATGTAAGAAAACTTAACATGGCATTGTTAGGAAAATTTATTTCCTAATCCTAATTGGACTATTTAATCAATTATGATAGCTAATATAAAGTTATTGGATTAACATTAAGTGGTCTAATTAGTTACCAACTCCCAATACGAATGTGGACTAAATAATGGGTAGATACCTATTTAGGAGAGTTCTAGGGGATTATGGGAACCCTAATTCTCTTCCTATATAAAGAGCACAAGGGTTATGGTCCCCAATACACCAAATCAATATACTATTCTCTTCTCCCCATCAAGAAGACGATCTTAAGAAAATAAGGCGATTTGGTTGAGGAAGACCTCGTACCCGATCGATCCGATTCATACTAGTGATCGATTCCATAAATTCCGCATCAGACTAATCGCTCACTATGGATACTGGTACGTATTTAATTTTGTACATATAACTCTTAATGATTTAGTATGAGATAGATCTTTGGGGATAAATTCCAACAAGTGGTATCCGAGCCACTCTCATGCTATATCATTAGGGTTATCTGGTTTTCTTTCAAATTCGAAGATTTAATTTTGTCATGTGTTTTCTCCACTAATGCTCGTTTGATTGGATACTGATCTCGGAGAAATAGATAAAATTTAAAGTTTTTGGAATCTAATGATTTTTTAATGTTTTTGTTTCTTCTAACATGAAACAATTAATCGAAGTGGGTTGAAATTTTTATTAAAGCTTGCTATTTGCTTTCTATATGGTTATTGAATATAGCATGTTTTAGCTTATTGTGGTACTTGATTTCTGAATATGAATTTCTTTGATTAGCACAAAATTAATGGATAATGATCAAGTGTGCTAAGATTTCATGTGTAGAGAAAATGATAAAGTTTTATGTCTCGCTTATTTTGCTAAATCTATGGATTTCTAAAGAACTTGTTTCTTTAGATACGAATTACTAAACAATTGATTCGGAGAAAGTGGATTTTCTCCACTAATCTTGTTTGTGCTTTTATATTGCTTGTTGTTGATATAATGTTATGGAATTAATTTGTTTGTCCCACTGTTTGTGTAATTATAACAAACTAGAAGTTTAGAAACCCATGAGTTGGAATACACGAGTTCTAAGATCTATGAATATGTTGTGCACAAAAGTTTGATTTTGAGGTAGTTAAGATTCTAAATCAGTGATTTGAAACCATAAATTTTTTGGGTTTATGTGGATCGAAAGTTTTATTTTAGATTTTGTTTCATAATTTCTGCATTTTTTGTTGTAAGAAATCATGATTATTGTTGGTTATCTGATATATCATGCTTTGAATATGTGGATTCTGAATCGTCGAAGTTGGTTTTGTTTTCCTTTTTGTTCCAATTCGATTTTTCACGAGATCCAATTTGCATTCGGTTCTTCTGGGTCGGGTGACCAGAATATGGAGCAAAAGTTTTGATTTTGGGTCGGTTAAAGTAACAGATGTCCAACTCAGAGTCTATTTGGTTTTTGGATCTGGATCTATTCAATTAGAAGTTTCGGATTGGATCTGGGCCGAATTTGCACCTGATATGTGCCTGATCTTAACTTGGATCCTATCTCGGAGAAAACATAACTATTGTGATGGTATTTGTTTCATGTTAAATCTATAGATTTGTCTTGGATTTTTATATAATAAAATTGATTTTTTATGGCCACGTTAAAGGACTTGGGTTGTTCATATAAACCGATGTGAAGATTGATTAATGTTTATTTTGGGTTAATGTGGTAAAATTCCGTATGTCAAAGAAACATGATAAGGAATTGTGAATCTTGTTTCATGCTTCTGTACTGCCGTATGTTATGAGGAGTTTACTTTGTTTATGTATTGTTAAGGAATTGTTAACTTGGATATATATTGATTAAGGGTCCACCAATCTTCATATATATATTAATGTATATGATATGAAATCAATTTGATCCTTTTGTTTAAATCTCCACGTATTAAATCGGTTTGACCTCTGATGTTAGCCGATTGGTTTTTTTTTTTTTTTGGGCCAATTGATTTTTTCGGCAAATTAAATTATGTATCAAGTCAGTTCTTTTACGAGTCTCTTGATTACGTTTGTGAATGATTATTTATATGAGAATATTTATGTAAGAAAATAGCATGTTCGATTAAAGCCGTTTTCAATTATTTTCATATCAATATTAATTATTCATGCGAGTCATAGTCGGCCCAAAGGAAGGCTATGATTTGGCCAAATAATAATATTGGTGTCCATTTTTTATGTGAACAATAATCATCCAAAAAGAAGATCATTGTTTTACCAAATAATAGACTTTCTTCATTAAAATTAGTATATTTATTGTTCATGTGATCAACAATCGGCCCAAAGGAAGATTGTTAATTGACCGAATAATAAACGTACTTGCGGTAATAAATGTGTGATAATTATCAAGTTTCCATGTAAATAATAATCGGCCCAAAGGAAGGTTATTGTTTGACATGATTTATTCTCAATATTTGATTACTGCGTTAGGAGTACCACTTGTAAATTGACGTTTCTGCCCAAAGGCTAAATGTTAATGTTGCGTTAGGTATCCTTAGATGGATTCCCTATATGAATATTTTATAATGTCATTTTTTTTTTCTCGACATGCGTGTTTATGTGAGAGTGTTTTTATATGTATAGTTGCTTTTTTCTACTGCCAGAAATGTTTCTGCTCAAATCAGCAATATCCCAATGCTGAACGGGACTAACTACAAACTTTGGAAATATACCGTAGAAATTGTTCTCGGTTGTGTGGACTTGGATCAAGCACTACGAGAGGACCGACCCATTTCTACTTCGGAAGACCTCAATGCGGTCAAAATAGAATAATGGGATCGATCCAACATGATGTGTTTGATGATCACATTCCGGAAGCGTTTAGGGGCTCTGTTACTGAGGACAAGAGCGCTAAGAAGTTCCTTGAGGAAATTGAGCAATATTTTGCCAAAAATGAGAAGTCTGAGGCGAGTAACCTCTTAGGGAAACTTGTCTCAATGAAGTATAAAAGTAATGGGAACATAAGGGAGTACATTATGGAGATATCTAATCTCGCATCAAAACTAAAGTCACTAAAGTTAGAGTTGTCTGATGACTTACTCGTGCACTTGGTTTTGATTTCTCTTCCAACACACTTTGGGCAATTCAAAGTGAGTTATAACACTCAAAAGGACAAATGGTCCCTAAATGAGCTTATATCTCACTGTGTGCAAGAAGAAGAAAGACAACAACGAGATAAGATTGAAATTACTCATTTAGCTCCAACTTCTCAGAACTAGAAAAGAAAGAAAGTTGATGTTACTGTGAAATGATCTTCTCTGCAGAAGAAACTAAAGAAGCAGGATAAAAGTATTACCTACTACTTCTGCAAGAAGTTGGGACACAAGAAGAGTGAGTGTCCCAAGTATGTCAAGTACGTCATCTGGCATGCAAAGAGGGGGTTATCTGAGGAGTCGACCGCCAACTGATGCTGAAAAGATTCATCTTTATGGGCGACGACAATAAAGTTGAACTTTAAGTCATAGGAACTTTTAGATTATACTTGAGAACTAGTTTTTGATTTGAATTTTTATAAAACTTTAGTTGGATCGTTTTTTAGACGAAATTTATTATTATTCTTGAGAAATAAAGTTTTCCTTGTCCTTCTCAAACTAATAAAATTAATTTTATTTAAAATTCAAATTTTGTTGGTTCTAGTTTTTAATTGATAATCTTTATATGTTTGAAACTAGTTCCTAAACGAAATATTGCAAAGAAAATCACTATTTACAAAATGAAAATTAAGTGACAATTTTGTCACCTTATGACACAAGCATTTGGTTTACACCTTTTTCAGAAAAATTTATAGGCTTTTGTCAGATGTGATTCTTAGTCCCCTAATTTGACAGATTTTTTAATTTTGTCACCTTAAGAATGCAGTATACATCATTAACAGTGACACATCAAAAGCATTGTCCAACTAAGGCATGGTCTTATAGATCATATAAAAGAAAATTGGACTAAGGATGGTTAGCTGTTAATTTATTGGTAAAATTAAGTGCTCTCAAAGCTACAAGTTTTTAAGATCCCACATAAAGATCCTTTTATCAAACGGGAAATGTTATATTCCTTGAGGATATTGAGTTTGGGGGGAAGGAATTATAAGGAATGTTGTCTTTGAAGTAGAATCTGTCATTGACAATTATTGGGTCTTTATACCTATTGTTGTTCGAGACTCAGTTTCGACTCAAGAGAATGATAATCAGGATCAAGTTTAATCCTGAATTCCTCTACAACAAGACAACAATGAGGTACCTGTAAAACAAACTCAACAACCTCAAGAATTGTTATCAAGAAGATCATTTTACAAGACTCGTCTTTTAGGTATGTTTCCTGTCAATAGTATCATAATTTTTTTATTAAGTCCACCTCTTATGGTTTTGAGGTGAATTTCATTGATAATTATGCATATCTCAAGTTCAGTGGGAGTACACATATATTTCTTGTGGTGTTAATGAGACAAGTGAAATCTCAAACAGTGCCCCAATAAAGATCCTTAAAGAAAAGATATACATAAGTTTTCTTCAGCATCGACAATGAGGAATGTATGCTCAAGTTTGCACTCAATTTAAACATTTATCATGAGAATTTTGAGTTGATACTTGATTGATTCAAGCATGGCAATAAAAGTAGAGAACTAAGACTTATATTTTCACATTTAGGAGATCAAATCTTTTTAGAGATTATATGATACTCCGATGAATTATATCTTATTAGTATATATGTTACGTCATGCGATCAATTGATCAGCCCAAAGGAAGATATTTGATTGGCTGAATAACACGTGTACATTTGGTGATAAATATGTGACAACTTTTAAGTCATTATCCATGTAGATAGTACGTCGGCCCAAAGGAAGGCTACTATTCTTCTGGACTTATTGTCAGTATTTGATCACTGCACAAGGATTACCATTTACACTTGATATTTATGTCCAAAGACTAATATCGATGTTGTTTTAGGTGTTCTGTGAATTAGTGTCAAATAAAGTTTCAGAGTTTTCAAATGTCAATAGAGCATATAAGTACAAAATTTAGGTTAAAGACCCATTCACCAAAGGTTGGCCGCCTAAGGTGATTTCGTGAGGATGCAACTCTTATGGACATTATCAGAATTTATGATATGTCTGTTTAGTGGGAGTTATTTTGGTTTAATGCTTTTGACATGTTTATGGTTGTTTTCTGTACAGACTTAAGTTTTATGGTATGAATAGATTTCATGATTGATTACTCCGAAAGTAAAGTAAATGACTTTCTATTGTGGTATTACATATGGTTAAGAAAGTACGTAAAGAAGGACCAGTTGGAAATAGGCATGTATAAGACCACATTACATGTAATTTTCATGCTACTCATCCACATTTGATCTATGTCATTAAGTGTATTAGTATGGTGATCATCGGGGGTTTAGTCACGGCTATACTGTGATAAAAGCCGCGGTAATTCCATTGCTGATATATAAGATGGACCAGATTGTTTAAGTAAGTCTAACGACAAATAGCATACGGACGCGCGCCTAAGGAAATTTGTAACATAATTGATTCAAGATTAAAGAATAGCCCAAGTGGGAGATTGTTAGGAAAATTTATTTCCTAATCCTAATTGGACTATTTAATCAATTATGATAGCTAATATAAAGTTATTGGATTAACATTAAGTGGTCTAATTAGTTACCAACTCCAATACGAATGTGGACTAAATAATGGGTAGATACCTATTTAGGAGAGTTCTAGGGGATTATGGGAACCCTAATTCTCCTATATAAAGAGCACAAGGGTTATGGTCCCCAATACACCAAATCAATATACTATTCTCTTCTCCCCATCAAGAAGACGATCTTAAGAAAATAAGGCGATTTGGTTGAGGAAGACCTCGTACCCGATCGATCCGATTCATACTAGTGATCGATTCCATAAATTCCGCATCAGGCTAATCGCTCACTATGGATACTGGTACGTATTTAATTTTGTACATATAACTCTTAATGATTTAGTATGAGATAGATCTTTGGGGATAAATTCCAACAGGCATTGCTGAAAAAAACTAGACATACTTAAAAAATTCAATCCAAAAACACTAATCAACCATAGTTGTTATTTTGTCAATGATACTGGCAACAACTTCCTTATTTTGCATAAGCAACTCGTTACTAATCTCCAACATCTTCCGTTTTCCTGCAACGAAAGAACATTCCTCCAACATCTTCTTGTCTCCTTCATCCAAATCAGATCCCAATCCCTGACAATTACTGAAAATCTCATATTACATTTCTTCTTAAACCAGTTTATGAATATTAAAACGCAAATTAAAAACCATGCCATCCACCCATCTCTTTAGAACAATACTCCAATATGAAGTCATCTTCATTTTCAAATCTAATGCTTCTCTAACAACAAATTAAATGCGCCCACATGGCTGCGTAAATGAGCAACATCAATCTCTCCAAATTCTTCGATTTTTATCTTTGGTGGCTTCGTATGATCATTCAAAAGTACTTTCATACCTTAGAGGAGAGCTTATCATTGATACTCTCTGTAAACAACTGGACCTCGAGTAATTCCAAGTAATTAACCATTGTAACATTAGGGAGACTATTCTTTTTCACAATCAAAGTTAGTACTCCTTTAGTACCCCCCTTCCCCATTTCCCTTGCTTGCTATAATTTCATCATCCGCGATATGTTAATGGATTCATCCGTTATTGGCACAATTTTTCCATTGAATTCCAAGAAAACTACTTTATGTTCATCATCATCATCATGCATATGATTTCGTAGTCGAATGAGGGAGGGTACCTTCTGTAAATTCCTTGCTCTATGATCAAGATTGATGGACTCACTACTATTCTTACTTTACTTTGATCGATCTTATTTCCATCAAAATTACAATGAGTGTTTATATAGCTAGGACTCTTAGATAACTAAGAAAGAAAGTAAATGCATGTACATTGACTTGTTTCATAAACTAAGCAAACGTAGAACAAATAGAAATTTATCTTTTGTTCTTTTTATGTGGCCTATATGCTATAATATAATAATGAAAGAAGTGAGTGAAATAACTTTTGTAAAGTAATTTTGACCTCATGGTCACAATTTTCTCATTATATATATGAATAAAATAACTACACATTTATTACAATTCACAGCATGACAACATAGTGGGTTGTGTTTATAGTGGAGATGGGCTGGACAAGTAATGTTCAATAATCAAACATGTCTAACACATTTTAGTTTAAATTCAATTCAAGCGCATTTAATTTATTATACTAATTACTTTTACTTGCACAATGCTGCAAATCTTGGCAGCCAATAAGTTCTCTTAATATTTTGTAAACCCAAAATTTGAAAGAGCACTTAGGTGAGAAGTAGATTATGCAAACTGTTTTCGATATTTATTTTTTTTCAAAAAACTATACTACTATTTTTTAGTGTTTCTAAATACAAGTCTTGTTTTTGCTTTTATAAAAGTAAGTCGTAGATAACTATAATCCGAAAAGCAACCCTTAAATTTTTTTTCTAGACTAATGGCAATTTCATAATTATTTTAAAACTAATTTGATATTTATTTATATACCAATAAGTAATAATGGTGCCCAAATGTAGTTTGCATAACTTCTGTGGCTTAGGTTCTGAAAAAAAAAAAAAAAATCATGTGGCTTAGTCTAGCTAGTACATATCAGCCTAGGAAGAAAGATATTATTATATGATTATTTTAATCTCAAGTAGTGCTGTTGGTCAAATTCAATTCATTTTTAGTAATTTTTGGGTGTTATTTAAATACCATAATTATTCTACAGTTTTAGTTAGAGATAGAGAGAGTTGAAAAATGTCTACTGAAAACCAAAACCAAAAGGAAGTTCTGGAGAATCTGAGGAAGGAGCTTGCTCTTGCTGTTAGAAATATTGAATGGAGCTATGCAATTTTCTGGTCCATTTCACCTACAAAACCTGGGTAAAGTTCCAATCTTTTCTTCAACACTAACCCCCCTTGCCCTCGCCCCCCCCCCCCACAAGAGCAAATACAGTTAACCTGCACAAAATCCAATCTTTTTGTTATGTTGTCTCTTCCCTTTTCAGTATTCTTGCTTTTCCCTAAAGGTGTGTATAAATGTTGAATCAAGTTATGCCATAAAAGTTGGAAGCTGATCAGACAAGATTTGTTTTTTTTTTTCTGTTGACTCTTTATTTTCCAGAAAAGTCAGCAATAATGTAGATTGTATTGTTCATATTTGCATCTGATTGTGATGTGCCTTTTGCTTCATACTCACACTATATAAATTTGCTGTTGACTTTTTGAATTCTTACCAAATCTGACCAAGAAAATTGCATTCTTGTTAATATTTTCAATTGGGTAAATGGCTTGAATTTTTCTTGTGAACTAAGATGCAGCTTTCTGGTAATTAAATTATGAATGGTATGACATTTAGTAATATTTACTCTTGTGTAAATGAATTGGGATTTTGAAGGATTTTGGAATGGGGTGAAGGGTACTACAATGGAGATATTAAAACAAGAAAAACAGTTCAATCCGTAGAAGTGAATGCCGATCATTTAGGACTGCAAAGAAGTGATCAATTGAAAGAACTTTACGAGTCTTTATCACTTGGTGAAACAATCCCACAAGCTAAAAGGCCTACAGCTGCATTATCACCAGAAGATCTCACAGATGCAGAGTGGTACTTCTTGGTTTGCATGTCTTTCGTGTTCGATATTGGCCAAGGGTAATAATTATTTCAACTTGAAACTATCATTTGTTGCTTGAAGAAAAACTACTTTTATGAGAAGTGAAATGTGCCCATTATTAATGAAATTGTGATGAAATAGTTTACAAAAAAGAACTCTTCGGGTTGGTTTTATTGTAATTTTGAAGGTTGCCGGGAAGGACATTCGCAAAAAATCAAATGATTTGGCTATGCAATGCTCACCGTGCGGACACCAAAGTTTTCTCTCGTGCTATACTTGCAAAGGCAAGCGAAATAGTTTAGATTTCTTTACACTTGAAGAATTACTTGGAATTTTCTGACTTTTTGTTGCTTCTCAATTTTCTATATCATATGGCTGGCTGGATTTGCGTTGTTTTTCTCAGAGTGCATCGATACAGGTACTTGCGTTATTATCTTAATCCAAAATTATTTTGAAAACCAAACAGTTGATCTTACTTTTCTTGAAAGTATTCTTTTTCGAATTAGGACTTTTGAAAATTCAAACTGACAGTTATTTAGACATAAATATGATTGTTTTGATCAAAATAAATACTTGGGTAAATTACGACTCTGAGGTAAGGCCTAATTACAAAAATCCCACTCACGTATTGGGTATTACAAAAATCCCCTCACGTTTGTCAATAAATATTGCAATTTTTTACATATTTATTATTAATTTAATATCTATAATAACAAATTAAATAATATTTTAATAAAAAAATTATAAATATAAAATTATATTTTCATTAATGAAATAAATAATATTTTTATTGCATTAATAAATATTTTTATTAAATTAAAATATGTGATTTATAATACAATATATATAAATTTTATTAAATTTACTAATTTAGAATATAAATTCATTTAACTAAACGTGTAAACAATTTGTTCAGATTTATAAAATATTATTATTAAATTTCTATTTAATTTATTGTTATACAATTTAAATTGTTATAAATATGTAAATACCTTCTTTTTTTTTTTTGCAATATCTATTAAAACTTATGGGCAATTATAAATTTTATCAATTATTTTGGTAGTAAATATATATAATTATCACTTTAATAATTTATAAGATATAAGAAATTCCTTGTGCTAAATGCAAAACGAGCATCAAATTTGATGCTAGACTAAGAGTTGTTTTAATTGAATTTTGATTTCTCTGAATGTAGCTATTGCATGTGTGAGATTGGTGTTTTATCGACTTCAATTTTAGTTTATTTGGTTGTTTGATCTCGTTTATAGAGGGGAAATTTTTGATTTTGATTTTTTGATTGATTTTCATTGGAGTTGGTTTTAATTTTTTTTGATTTGATTGAATTGAATAAATGATCTATCAATTGGTCATTGCTAATTTTTTCAGGAATTATTCAGTGAAGCCCTTTCTGCTCCTTTTATAGTAATAAGTTTCCTTTTAGTTTTAGGAGCATTTTTTAATGGAAAATTGAAATCTTGGTTGGTAACTTGATTTCGAATAAAAAAAGAAAACATTTTTTTTTTCAGTTTAAGCCCTAAATCTCCCTACTCTTAGAAAATTGGATCTTTGCTAGGCTATGGGATTTTTTTTGGTGTTATTTAATTTGCTGATTATTGTTAATCAACTCTGTGTTTTGAAAGCTCATATACATGTAATAAGACAACATTGTCGGGATGTGGTTTTAGATTAGTCCAATTTGGTGATCTGTTGATCTGTATCTATTCTTTTTCCTTTTCTGGAGTTGTTCCGTTAGATGGATAGAAGCTCGTAATTATTGCAGCACGTGTTAGCTCGAACTAAGCAAAGATTTTATGCATTTATTTTAGAAGAATATACGTGATATGTTAGATCGAACTAAGCGACAAAAAAGTATTTTATGAAGTACGTGACCATCTGCATGTCCATCGAAGTTTTTTTTAGTTGATGCCATTGTAAACTAATTTCTTGTTCATATATTAATCCTAATTAGAACTCGTGTAATGACCAATCAACATATTGGGACAATCAGATATATTCCAGAAATTTGTTTCATTGCCATATAATCATGAGGGGCGTAAATTTTTCTAACTTTACCATTTTAGGGTTAAAAAAGTACCAATGCCAGCGATACTTTGTAGTCCGCAGTTTTCGATTCATATGCATTTTGGATTGAAAGAGTCGACCTTTAAGTGTTGCAAATTTTTCAGTTGCTGACACTATATCTTTTCATTCTTTTTTTCTTTCATCAGGTTCCATAAACGGGCACCTTTTGTAGTTAATAACAGCTTGTTGTGGAAGAAGGAATTTCCTTTTGCCTTTTGTTTTGAGGAATCGAAATGTCTGGAATACTTGGTGTAAGTTTTTTCTTCCTTAACTTTTATTTATTCATTACTTTTGTGTTTGTCAAGTTGCTCTTTTGTTGTTAAGTTATTTTATAAGCAAGTCATGATACATTTGGAAAATCGAGAAAAAGGGTAAAAAATTCGAATTTATTTTTTATCCATAAAATAATATATTGTTTAAATGAATACTGAAATAGTTGAGAAGAGCGAAAAAGGATTCATTACATTTGTATTGCTTTTGAAAATTATCTTGTCACTAACTGACATGGAAATGTTGATGCAGTCATCAATGAATGGTTCGAATTCAAACCTTCCAGATGGCTCTGGAAGAGCTTTTGCGACATCCTTTAATGCACAGTCTGGTTCATCTGGTGCTGTTTTGAATCAGTCTGGTGGTATACCCTATAACTTTCTCGATTTGGTGAAGTCTCTGTCTATTGTTAATATATAAGCTAACTAAATTATTTCTCGTCTTTAGGAAACATTCAAGGGCTTCACAACCTTAACGGTGGCTACAACGTGTCGAACATTCCTGGGCAATATGCATCTAGGAATTCGGCAAATCTTCCAAACAATGTTCAACAAGCTCCTGGAAGTGTGTCTAATGGGAGATATGCAATGAATAGTCTTCCTAATGCACTTTCTCAGGTATACTTCATTTAGATGAACTGAGGTCAATCCTTCAAAATACTTAAACTTGCTATGTTTTATTGTCTTCTTATTTGGGGAAATTCTTTTAATTGCCTCTGATTCTTTGATGCAGATGTCTCTAGGAAATTCATATGGACATTCAGGTGGTTCAAATGCTGGGGGTACGAGTCTTTGATATATCTTAATGTTGTTTTCTTATACAACATTAGTCTTCTGGTTTTTAACTGATGAAATTGTTAGATTTCAGGTCCAGGTGTGCTTCCAAATATGGGAAATACAGGGAGAATCACAAATCCTATTGGTGGTCTTGTGAGTGGGGGCAATACTTCTAGGGGTTCCAACTCTAATGTGGTGGCAAACATCCCTGGTCTTTCTTCTCGCTTGAATATGAACGGTAAATTGTTAATTAATTTTGGGTTTCTGAAGTTACTGGCAGCAAACTTTGACAGTACTAGAGTATTAAAGTAGTTTCTCGAATTCTTCAAAATTAGAATTTGAAAATCATGATTTAATGTGTGCATGTCCGACCTTATTCATATGATGTTATTTGATATTCAATCTCTGTAGAGGTAGTGTTATATCTTTTATGAACTTTTGATGCTATATAAGTGACACCTCGATTTTTCCAGCTCCGCAGATGGTAAACATGCTAGGAAATTCCTATTCTGGTGGTGGTGTGCCGCTCAACCAAAATCAATATCAACCTGGCAATAACAATAATAATTTTAGTTTTATGGCATTGCTAAATGAAGCAAATGCTATTGATGATTCTTCTTTTGATTTAAGTGAATTTCCTCAGCTATCTGGAGGGCATCCTCATTCTCATTCTCATTCTCATTCTGCAGGTGGTTCTCAGGGTCAACTAGGTAATTACCAACTACAGGGGAAAACAAATTGCTTTTTACGTGTGTTGCTTTGCGAGTTTTTGATTTTTCTTACCATGTAGGTTTGATGCAAAACCATAATATTGGTTTCAACCAGCAGAACCAAGAATTTAGCATCCAGAATGAAGATTTCCCTGCTTTGCCAGGATATAAAGGTGCGTGCTTTGATATCTATACTGTTGGTGTAAATTTTTTAATTTCGCTCTTTACGTGATATTTGGGCAAAGTTAGGTTTCTTCCAACAATAATTTGCTTTTTTTTACGATATAAATATATTTATGCCTTGGGCACGTGCACTTATATGGTTGGCGTGTATTTTTGACTAGGGTAATTCTCATAATGAAGAATGATTGAGTAATGTTTACTTAATGAAACGAGATTTGATTTGTCATCTTTAGGATTTCTGTTATAATCATTATTTTTTGGTTTGAAATTTTCCTTTTTGGGATCGTTCTATTTACTTACAGGTGGTATTAACGTTGGGGGTAGTGCTGAATATGCCGTAAATGCGCACCCAAAGGAACACCTCCATGATAGAATGACAAATTTAATGCAGTCTCAGCAATTATCTGTAAGTTACTTATGATACTTGATTTCTTTTTACTTAAAAAATCGTGAATTTACTCTTTAGATCCATTTGTTTTTAGATGGGAAGGTCTTCTGGGTATAATTATGGGGGGTCATATTCTTCACATCATCCTCAACAACAACTTCAACATCATGCTTCGTCGATAAATGGCAATGGGGTTTCCTATTTAACTTCGGGCAATCCAGATCTTCATTTCATTAAGGTATCACAGTGCCTTATATTAATTTTATGTTTCCAAATATTTCTTAAGAACTTTCTTACATTCAATGACTGGTTTTGAAGTAATTGTTTGGGATCTTGATTTTCGTATGCAGCAATATCAGCAACTTGTGCAGGCTC
>JAYDYQ010001501.1:0-25258 GCA_034814905.1 Penstemon davidsonii | reverse complement strand
GGATTCGCCTCGATTCCGCGCTCGTGAACCAGATAACCGAGGAACTTTCCCGATCTTACCCCGAAAGTGGGATTTAATTTCATTCTGTACTTCCTTAGGATTGCGAAACATCTGTCAAGGTGCTTTATATGTTCCTCCTCGGTCATGCTCTTCACTAGCATATCATCAACATAAACTTCCATGATCTCACCAATAAGATCCTTGAACATCATATTCACGAGCCTTTGATAAGTTGCTCCTGCATTCCTTAGCCCGAACGGCATTACAATGAAGCAGTACACTCCCCGTTCGGTAATAAAAGCTGTTTTATCCTGATCTCTCTCATTCATAAATATTTGATAAAACCCTTGGAAAGCATCCATCATACTAAAGAAAATGAATCCCGCAGTCGAGTCAACCAGCATATCGATCCGTGGTAAAGGATAGGGGTCCCTTGGACACAATTTGTTCAGGTCGGTAAAATCATTACACATCCTCCATTTGTTGTCGACCTTCTCTCCCTTCGACACCAACACTACATTGCAAAGCCATTCAGTGAAAGTTATTTCCCGAATCTGTTTCGCGGCCAATAACCTATCCACCTCAGCATTGATGATTTTGTCTTTTTCTCGACCGTGATTCCTCTTCTTTTGTCTAACTGGCTTTGCTTTAGGATCGATATTTAAAGAATGAGTGATCACCCTTGGGTCGATTCCGACTATATCATCAGAACTCCAAGCAAAGACATCGGCGTTGTTTCTAAGGAATTCGATCAACATGGTCTCCATCCCTTGACTTAGATCGGTCCCAATCCTGGTGAACTTCTCGGGAGAGCCAGGGATTAACGTTACTTGTTTATGATTTGGGGGTTGTACGCTCATATCGATCTCTTTTCCTTTTTTACTCTGCAACTTTTCACAATCTGGCAACGGGAGGTCGGATACTGAGAATACCTTTTCCTCCTCTAACTTTCTCTTCGAGGGCATAAGTGGTTCGAGTTGCTTCTTCATGTGTATAGTTGGGTTATAACATTGCCATGCCATGCATTTGTCGGTCCTCATTTCTCCGACCCCTGCCAAAGTGGGAAACTTGACCATCTGGTGGTAAGTTGACACGACCGCTTTGAATACGTTTAAAGCCGGTCTTCCCAAGATTGCATTATAAGCGAACGGGGTACTCACGACTAGGAACTTAACCATCTTCGTAACATCTCTAGGTTTCTTACCTATAGTAGTACTCAAGAGTATGGTTCCAAGAGGAACAATTTCCGATCCACCGAACCCAATGAGCGGGGTGGATAACCGTTCCAATCGCGGGTGTTGTAGATTCATTCTGTCGAGGGCCTCAGAAGAAATTATGTTTGCCGAACTGCCATTATCGATTAACACCCTCCTAACCTCGAAGTTAGCAATTCTCAGGGTCAAGACCATCGAAAAATCAGGGTCATCTTCATTAGTATCCCAAGTCACATCACTTGGTCTGTCAGCCTCGGAAAAGCTAATGACTTGGCTCACCGAGGGCGCTGGTCTTAAGGACATGACCTCTTTCCTAGACGAGAGACCAGTCTTTATCGACCTAGCAGTCCTTTTCCTCGCATTCCTGCTATCTCCTCCAGCTGGCCCACCAGATATCATATTTATCACCCGAGTCGTCTGGTCCTCTGCTTGTTGTTGATCCTCACGGTGTTGTTCGGAGGACCTCCTAGGACTTCTAGACCTATAACGGCTGTTATGGTTCTCCTTCCTGACATATTCCTTCAACTTTCCCTGAGCAATCAGTTTTTCGATCTCTTGTTTCAACTGGAAACAATCCTCGGTGCTATGCCCCCGAGCTCTGTGGTATCTACAATACTTATCGTGATTCATAGTCCCTGGCCTAGGTTGAGTGATACACCGAGCTCCAGGGACCAAATTTCTCTCTTCGAGTACCGTTAGAATCTCGTCCCTCGAAGTATTCAATCTGGTAAAGTTGCTTTTTTCATGCTCCGTCCTCGGAGTCCTCTCTGGAGATGCAGGTCGACCGTAGACATTAGATCTGTGGGTCGGAGCCTGAGGTTTATAGACCTTTAGTCTCTGCCAAACCGAGCTTTTTGCTGCGCGTTTGACCCTCCGTAGTCGCTTGGTTTAGGGATAGGGGCCCGATCAGGTTTCTTCACGATCGGGGGCCTAGGATTCTGTGCATTTTTTAACTTATTCATTTCCTCCTGGATCATGTATTTCTCAGCTATTTCCATAATTCGCTCGAAGGACTTTGGCTGCTTTCGGCAAAGAGCATTTCCGAACTGGCTATTACGGGTCAGCTCGAACATTAATGACGATAGAAACTCAATCTGTGGGGTATCAACTTTCAGAAGTTCAATACTAAATCTAGCCAGCCACTGCCTCAGTGTTTCTCCTTCCATTTGCTTCACCGTCCCCAAATGATTAGCAGGTAACCTTTGTTTCCTTTGGCTGGCAAACTGATGTTTTAATTTATCGCACAACTCGTCAAAAGAGAAGATCGAGTTCGGAGGCAGTTTTCCGAACCAATCCAAAGCAATTCCTTCGAACGTGGTGACCATGATTTTGCAGAAAAAATCCTCCGAGTGTCCATATAAATTCAACACATTTATGAAACTGTTTATATGCTCCCCGGGGTCAGAGGTTCCATTATATCTTGGCAATCTGGTAGGGACTGACTCTGTTCCTCGAGCTTCCTTAATTTCTTGACAGAAAGGCGAGCATCGCATAATATTTGTACTTAATTCCCTACTTCGCACTTCAGGGAAAACGACCCCATCCTCTTTGGCCTCAACTCCTCGAGCCCTGACACCTGTGGGTCGGGTTTCCTTTACTAGCTTCTCTTTCTCTAACTCCTTAGCAACCCTTTCTTGCACCATCCTTTCCAAGTCAGCCTCAGTTACCTTTCTATAGGCTGGCTTTCTAGACCTCTCCACAGCTTTGGGTTGACTTTCCCCGACCACGGAATCCTCTAAGTTTTGTATGTTCCTAGAAGGTTGCCCAGATCGGACAACGGTTCTAGCTTGTGGTGGGTTGGGTCGAACCTCAGATGGTTCGCCCAGAGCAGATCGACGAATACTTCCTTCCCTTGGCCTGTTGGAAATCGGAGCCCGAGCAGAAGGTTGATCGACCGGGGGATGCTGGCCTGGTAGAGTTTCACGATCTGCTCTCTCCGTATTCAAGAATTCTCTACACATAGTTCCGATAATGGAACGCAAATCAGCCACTGTTGTATGAATAGGCATATCATTCGGCGGGTCGAGCGGCGGCACCTCAGATTGGTGGGCCGCTCGGGATTGGTTACTTGGTTCATTGTTTACAGAACGTTGAGCTCCTACGGCGTGTGAAGGCTCGCCACGATTGTACGTAAATCTCCTAGTAGTAGGCATATTTCGATCTAACACCCGAGTAGGCCCCTCGGTGGGCGCCAATTGATTATGCCGTATTTCATTCGAGTTCAATAAGGAAAACAGAGTAAAACAATATATGAATCAGGCATATGAAAACTGTATTAATATCGGTGTTCGAATACAAATTACAAAGCGGGTCTACCCGAGCATTACTGGATGTCGTACTATCTAGGAAAGTAAATACAAAGAATAAACAACAGGCTCCTGATCCGAACAGTAGGTCCGAGCAGAAGGGATATCTTGGAAGTTGTGCCGTCCCTGATGTCATAAATGCGCCGCGTATTTATAGGAACAGTAATGGGCTAGCTAGACCATCCGTAGGAGAATAGCTCTCGGCCAGCTGTGTAAAGCTGTAGGTCGGTCCCACAATAAATTCCGAGGAGACGAGTAGATCGGGAAGAAGGTCGGAGTACTTGACCGAGAGCTATCAGTCAGGCTTGATCGGAGAACCATGTTCTTCTGGTCGGTGAATACCATTCTGATCGAGATCGAGGCTGACCTCGAGCAGAAGGTATTTCCTAGATCGGCGTATGCGAAATACCCCTCATCATCAGGGTTTCAACCAATCGCTTAAATGTGTTCGCGAAAGATGAAGTTGGCCATTAGTTTATCTTATGAAATAAATAAACTTTGCGTATTAATTAATAAATCAAAGATTCATTCAAGATAAAATAGTCCTATTACAAGCTATAGAGTTGGCTTGCAGGGCACTATCCTATCAATCTCCCACTTGCCCTAAAGCCAATCACAAACATTTCTAAGACCCATCTTCACAAGATGTTCTTCGAACACTTTTTGCGATAGTGGCTTCGTTAGTGGATCAGCTACGTTATCTTTTGAGTCGACACGTTCCATTAGAATGTCTCCTCTACCAATGATTTCTCTAATCACATGGTATTTCCTCATCACGTGTTTGGACTGATGGTGTGATCTCGGCTCCTTTGCTTGAGCGATTGCCCCATTGTTGTCACAGAAGACTACTATGGGTTCTGCAATGCTAGGTACTACATCCAACTCTTGGATGAAGTTTCTTATCCAAACACTTTCCTTTGCTGCATCCGATGCGGCAATATATTCTGCTTCAGTGGTTGAATCTGCAGTGGTGGACTGCTTGGAACTCTTCCAACTCGCCGCTGCTCCGTTGAGGCAAAATATATATCCAGAATTGGATTTATAATCATCCACGTCAGACTGGAAACTCGAATCCATGAATCCTTCGAGCTTCAATTCTCCACTACCGCCGTAGACCAAGAACATATCCTTAGTCCTTCTCAGGTACTTCAGGATAGTCTTTACGGCGGTCCAGTGTTCCTCCCCTGGATTTGACTGGTAGCGACTCGTCACACTCAGAGCGTGTGCTACGTCAGGTCTAGTACATAACATCGCATACATTATGTTGCCTATGGCAGACTCATAAGGTATGAGAGACATCCTCTTTCTTTCTTCATCATTTGTAGGGCTCATAGATTTAGAAAGAGAGATCCCATGTCTCATAGGAAGCAATCCCTTCTTGGATTCTTCCATACTGAACCGTTTCAGTATAGTGTTAATGTACTGAGATTGGGAGAGTCCTAACATCTTCTTTGATCTATCTCTATAGATACGTATTCCCAATACGTAAGATGCGTCTCCCATATCTTTCATGGAGAATTGCGTGGATAACCACGCTTTCGTCTGCGTCAACGTTCTGATATCGTCTCCGATCAACAGAATGTCATCGACATACAACACAATAAATTGTACTGAACCCCCTTCGAATTTCTTGTACACACATGACTCATAAACGTTCTTGATGAAGCCAAACCCTTTGACTGTCTCATCAAAACGTTTGTTCCAGGTTCGGGATGCCTGTTTTAGGCCATAAATTGACCTTTGAAGTTTGTAGACCTTATGCTCACTTCCTTTAGATGTAAAGCCTTTTGGCTGTTGCATAAAGATTTCTTTATCAATGTCTCCATTGAGAAAGGCGGTCTTTACATCCATTTGCCATATCTCGTAGTCATACCACGCGGCTATGGCTAATAGTATCCGAATGGATTTTGACATCGCCACTGGGGAAAAAGTTTCCTCATAGTCTATACCAGGCCTTTGAGAATAACCTTTTGCCACAAGGCGAGCCTTATGAGTCAAAACCTCTCCATTCATTCCAAGCTTGCGCTTGAAGATCCACTTACAGCCTACAGGGACAGTTCCCTCAGGTGGATCAACCAAGGTCCATACCTTGTTGGAATGAATGGAATCCATTTCGGATTGCATGGCTTCCTGCCATGCACCCGAGTCTATGTCTGACATAGCTTCTTCGTATGTCCTTGGATCACCATCCAATTGATCATTTTCGTGGATGAAGCCGAACCTTTCGGGTTCTCTACGAATTCGATCGGACCTTAGAAGTACTGGTGTACTAGATGGTTCAATAGGTTCAGGATCAACTCCCACTGTTTGTGGGGATGGGTCCACTTCCTGGACTTCATCAAGTTCTACGGACACCCCGCTTCTCTTAGTGAGGAAGTCATCCTCTAAGAAGTGGGCGTTCCTAGACACAAACGTCTTTCGTTCTTTAGGGTTGTAGAACAGGTATCCAATGGATTCCTTTGGATACCCCACATGATGAGGGGTATTTCGCATACGCCGTTTTAGGAAGTACCTATGCTCGAGATCGACCTCTTCCCCGACCAGGAATGGTATTCTCGACCGGAAGAATCTAGTTTTCCGATCAAGTCAGATTGATAGTACGGGATCTACTCTCCGATCTGCTCACCGCCTCGGGATTACTGTGGGGCCGACCTACAGCTTTGTACAGCTGGCCGAGAGGTATTCTCCTACGGACGGTCCAGCTAGCTCATTACTGTTCCTATAAATACGCGGCGCATTTATGACATCAGGGGACGGCTCAACTTCCAAGAGAGGCCCTAATCTCGGAATTACTGTTCGGATTAGGAACTAGCTTGTTTATTCCTTGTATCTACCTTCCTAGTTGTACGACATCCTGTAATGCTCGAGTAGACCCATCTTGTAACCTGAACTCAATATTCGATTGTGATATATAAGATTTACGCACTCTATACACTTATTGTTTTGCTCGACTTTCCTTATTTGGTACGAACGAAATACAGCATAATCAATTGGCGCCCACCGTGGGGCCTACTCGGGTTTTAGATCGAAAAATGCCTACTACTAGGAGATACACATACAATCGTGGCGAGCCCTCGCAAGCCGTTGGAGCGCAGCGCTCAGTAAACAATGAACCAAGTAACCAATCCCGAGTGGCCCACCAATCTGAGGTGCCGCCGCTCGACCCTCCGAATGATATGCCTATTCATACGACAGTGGCCGATTTGCGTTCCATTATCGGAACTATGTGTAGAGAATTCTTGAACATGGAGAGAGCAGATCGTGAAACTCTGCCAGGCCAGCAGCCCCCGGTCGATCAACCTACTGCTCGGGGTCCGATTTCCAACAGGCCAAGGGAAGGAAGTATTCGTCGATCTGCTTTGGGCGAACCATCTGATGTTCGACCCAACCCGCCACAAGCTAGAACCGTTGTCCGATCTGGGCAACCTTCTAGGAACGTACAAAACTTAGAGGATTCAGTGGTCGGGGAAAGTCAACCCAAAGCTGTGGAGAGGTCTAGAAAGCCAGCCTACAGAAAGGTGACTGAGGCTGACTTGGAAAAGATTGTGCAAGAAAGGGTTGCTAAGGAGTTAGAGAAGGAGATGCTAGTAAAGGAAACCCGACCCGCAGATGTCAGGGCTCGAGGAGTTGAGGCCAAAGAGGATGGGTCCGTTTTCCCTGAAGGGCGAAATAGGGAATTAAGTACAAATATTATGCGATGCTCGCCTTTCTGTCAAGAAATTAAGGAGGCTCGAGGAACGGAGACAGTCCCTACCAGATTGCCAAGATATAATGGAACCTCTGACCCCGGGGAGCATATAAACAGTTTCATAAATGTGTTGAATTTATATGGACATTCGGAGGATTTTTGCTGCAAAATCATGGTCACCACGTTCGAGGGAATTGCTTTGGATTGGTTCGGAAAACTGCCTCCGAACTCGATCTTCTCTTTTGACGAGTTGTGCGATAAATTAAAACACCAGTTTGCCAGCCAAAGGAAACAAAGGTTACCTGCTAATCATTTGGGAACGGTGAAGCAAATGGAAGGAGAAACACTGAGGCAGTGGCTGGCTAGATTTAGTATTGAACTTCTGAAAGTTGATACCCCACAGATTGAGTTTCTGTCATCATTAATGTTCGAGCTGACCCGTAATAGCCAGTTCGGGAATGCTCTCTGCCGAAAGCAACCAAAGTCTTTCGAGCGAATTATGGAAATAGCTGAGAAATACATGATCCAGGAGGAAATGAATAAGTTAAAGAATGCACAGAATCCTAGGCCCCCGATCGTGAAGAAACCTGATCGGGCCCCTATCCCGAAGCCAAGCGACTACGGAGGGTCAAACGCGCAGCAAAGAGGCTCGGTTTGGCAGAGACTTAAGGTCTATAAACCTCAGGCTCCGACCCACAGATCTAATGTCTACGGTCGACCTGCATCTCCAGAGAGGGCTCCGAGGACGGAGCATGAAAAAAGCAGCTTTACCAGATTGAATACCAGATTGTTTTCAGTTAAAACAAGAGATCGAGAAACTGATTGATCAGGGAAAGTTGAAGGAATATGTCAGAAAGGAGAACCATAACAGCCGTTATCGATCCAGAAGTCCTAGGAGGTCCTCCGAACAGCACCGTGAGGGTCATCAACAAGCAGAGGACCAGACGAATCGGGTGATAAATATGATATCTGGTGGGCCAGCTGGGGGAGATAGCAGGAATGCGAGGAAAAGGACTGCTAGGTCGATAAAGACTGGTGTCTCGACCAGGAAAGAGGTCATGTCCTTAAGACCAGCGCCCTCGATAAATCAAGTCATTAGCTTTTCCGAGGCTGACAGACCTAGTGATGTGACTTGGGATACTAATGAAGATGACCCCGATTTTTCGATGGTCTTGACCCTGAGAATTGCTAACTTCGAGGTTAGGAGGGTGTTAATCGATAATGGCAGTTCGGCAAACATAATCTCTTCTGAGGCGCTCGACAGAATGAATCTACAACACCCGCGACTGGAACGGGTATCCACCCCGCTCATTGGGTTCGGTGGATCGGAAATTGTTCCTCTCGGAACCATACTCTTGAGTACTACTATGGGTAAGAAACCTAAAGATGTTACGAAGATGGTTAAGTTCTTGGTCGTGAGTACCCCGTTCGCTTATAATGCAATTTTGGGAAGACCGGCTTTAAATGTATTCAAAGCGGTCGTGTCAACTTACCACCAGATGGTCAAGTTTCCCACTTTGGCAGGGGTCGGAGAAATGAGGAACGACCAATGCATGGCATGGGAATGTTACAACACGTCCCTAAACATGAAGAAGCACTTCGAGCCATTATTGCCCTCAAAGAGGAAATTAGAAGACGAAAAGGTATTCTCTGTTTCCGACCTCCCTTTGCCAGATTGTGAAAAGTTGCAGAGTAAAAAAGGAAAAGAGATCGATATGAGCGTACAACCCCCAAATCATAAAAAAGTAACATTAATCCCTGGCTCTCCCGAGAAGTTCACCAGAATTGGGACCGAGCTAAGTCAAGGGATGGAGACCATGCTGATCGAATTCCTTAGAAACAACGCCGATGTCTTTGCTTGGAGTTCGGATGATATCGTCGGAATCGACCCAAGGGTGATCACTCACTCTTTAAATATCGATCCTAAAGCAAAGCCAGTTAGACAAAAGAAGAGGAATCACGGTCGAGAAAAAGACAAAATCATCAATGCTGAGGTGGATAGATTATTGGCCGCAAAACAGATCCGGGAAATAACATTCACTGAGTGGCTTTGCAATGTAGTGTTGGTGTCGAAGGGAGAGAAGGTCGACAACAAATGGAGAATGTGTAATGATTTTACCGACCTGAACAAATTGTGTCCAAGGGACCCCTATCCTTTACCACGGATCGATATGCTGGTCGACTCGACTGCGGGATTCATTTTCTTTAGTATGATGGATGCTTTCCAAGGGTTTTATCAAATATTTATGAATGAGAGAGATCAGGATAAAACAGCCTTTATTACCGAACGAGGAGTGTACTGCTTCATTGTAATGCCGTTCGGGCTAAGGAATGCAGGAGCAACTTATCAAAGGCTCGTGAATATGATGTTCAAGGATCTCATCGGTGAGATTATGGAAGTTTACGTTGATGATATGCTTGTGAAGAGTATGACCGAGGAGGATCATATAAAGCACCTTGACAGATGTTTCGCGATCCTAAGGAAGTACAGAATGAAATTAAATCCGGCGAAATGCACTTTCGGGGTAAGGTCGGGAAAATTCCTCGGTTATCTGGTTCACGAGCGTGGCATTGAGGCAAATCCAGAAAAAATCCGAGCTATAGCTGAGCTACAACCGCCAACTAAGTTGTCTGAAGTGCAGAGTCTAATTGGAAAAATAATATCCTTGAATAGGTTTATATCCCGATCAGCAGACAAGAGTTTGCCTTTCTTCAAGTTGTTGAGGAAATCGAAAGGCTTCGAATGGAATGAGGAGTGCAGTAAAGCTTTCGAAGAGCTTAAAAGATATTTGGTTTCCCCTCCGATGTTGGCAAAACCGGTCGAGGGAGAGCCCTTGTATTTATACATAGCAGTATCGAATGAGGCAATAAGTTCTGTTTTGGTGAGAATTCAGGATTCCGAGCATAAACCGGTATATTATCTGAGTAAGTTGCTTCAAGGGGCGGAGAAGAATTACATGGAGATCGAGAAGTTCGCACTTGCTCTAGTTATTGCCGCACGGAGACTGCGACCTTATTTCCAAACTTACAAAATTATTGTTCTGACTAATCAGCCTCTAAGGCAAGTTCTATCAAAACCAGAGACGTCCGGGAGATTGATTAAATGGGCGGTGGAACTTGGACAGTTCGAAATCGAGTACCAACCTCGAACAGCAATCAAGGCTCAAGTCCTGGCTGATTTCATTGCAGAATCAACAGGGTCCAGTTCGGGCGACTTGTCAGTTCCCGTGGTAAATCTGGTTGAGGGTGTTCAGCATAAAGTTTGGGTGATGCATGTCGACGGGTCGTCGACCAGAGAAGGAGGTGGGGCCGGAATTCACTTTCAAGGTCCCGAGGGAGAGGATCTCAGTTATGCGATCACCCTAGACTTCGTAGTCACGAACAATGAGGCGGAGTACGAGGCTTTGATCGCAGGTTTAGAAATGGCAGTTAAAGCAAACATAAAGTCGCTGACAGTGTTAACTGACTCCGAGCTCGTACACAGACAAATAAAAGGGGTTTATGAAGCAAAAGAATTTAACAAGGTGAAATATTTGAAAAGGGTGAAGGATCTGGCGGCAGAGTTCGAAAGGTTTGATATACAAGCTATCCCTCGAGAAGAGAACTGTTGGGCGGATTTGCTTTCGAAATTTACGGGGTCGATGGATGGACGGAAGGAAAGAGTGATAACTTGGTTAATGTCCAACTCCCCGGCTATAGATTCGAACGTAACCCCAAACTCGGAGATAATGGAGATAGATGTTCGAGAATCTTCTTGGATGGAGCCTTTGAAGGCTTATCTAAGAGATGGTACTTTGCCGGAAGACACAAATGAAGCCCGAAGGATTAAATATCGGGCTCCAATGTACGTTTTGAACGAGGATAAGCTTTATAAAAGATCAAGCTCGGGAATTTTGTTGAAGTGCATTCCCGAGAGTCAGTTCGATCTCATTTTAAAGGAAGTTCACGAAGGTGAAGCGGGAAGTCATTGCGGTGCACGAGCCTTAGCCTTGAAATGCTCGAGGACTGGATATTATTGGCCTACTATGATTTCGGATTCTATCGACTATGTCAAGAAATGCCATCATTGCCAAATCTATTCAAATCTAATTCATCAGCCCGCCGAGCAGCTGCATTCAATTCCGATCTGCTGGCCCTTCGACAAGTGGGGAATCGATATTGTGGGACCTTTCCCAACTGCTAGATCGAGAAAAAACTATGTCCTGGTTGCTGTGGAATACTTCAGTAAATGGATCGAATGCATTGCGCTAACAAAAATTACTCAGTTTCAGGTGATAAATTTTCTCTGGAAGTATATTGTTTGCAGGTTCGGTATACCGAGGATCCTCATCTCCGACAATGGAACTCAATTCGCGGGAAAGCAAATTTTGGAGTGGTGCGAAAAGTTTGGGATCCAGCAGAATTTCACGTCGGTCGGACATCCCCAGGCGAACGGACAAACCGAGGTCACCAACAGGGAAATTGTTCGATCACTTGAAAAACGTTTAGCCGAAGCAAAAGGCCATTGGTTAGACGAGCTTCCAGGAGTAATTTGGGCGAACAGGACTACCGTAAAGTCTGCTACTGGAGAAACTCCTTTCTCATTGGTTTACGGGTCGGAGGCTGTTATACCGGTGGAGACATTGGTACCTTCACCAAGGGTCGAATCTTATGACCCCGATCAGAATCAATTGCTGAGAGAGATGGATGTCGATCAAGCAGATGGTAAACGCGACCGAGCGTGCATAAAGATACAAGCCACCAAGTCCAGCATGGAAAAAGCTTATGACAAGAAAGTCAGGATAAGAACATTCAAGGTCGGGGATTTGGTTCTCAAAAAGGTGGAAGTATCTAAGCATGTCGGAAAGCTTCAGCCAAACTGGGACGGCCCTTATGTCGTGCAGGAGGTCGGGAAGAAGGGGTCCTATAAAATTGCTCACCTCAACGGTGAAGTTTTGCCAAGAACTTGGAATGCAGTTAATCTGAGAAAATATTATGGAAGATAGTTGCACTCATTTTTAACTTTTACTGTAATTTTCAGTTTTCTCAAATTTTACTTTCCCTAAAACTTGTATGGAAGATCAATGAAATCCTCTATTTCAGTTCAAACTGTATTCCGAGTACCATGACAAAGAAAGACTAATATTATCGGCCGAGGGTGAAAGCTTTTGCTATGACCCTCCCTCGATAAATCATGTTCAAAAAAGAAAATCGGCCGAGGGTGAAAGCTTTTGCTATGACCCTCCCTCGATAAATCATGTTCAAAAAAATGAGAATCGGCCGAGGGTGAAAGCTTTTGCTATGACCCTCCCTCGATAACATATGTTCAAAAAAGAAAATCGGCCGAGGGTGAAAGCTTTTGCTATGACCCTCCCTCGATAAATCATGTTCAAAAAAGAAAATCGGCCGAGGGTGAAAGCTTTTGCTATGACCCTCCCTCGATAAATCATGTTCAAAAAAAAAAAAATGAGAATCGGCCGAGGGTGAAAGCTTTTGCTATGACCCTCCCTCGATAAATCATGTTCAAAAAAGAAAATCGGCCGAGGGTGAAAGCTTTTGCTATGACCCTCCCTCGATAACATATGTTCAAAAAAGAAAATCGGCCGAGGGTGAAAGCAAAAATTTTCACCCTTCCTCGATAGAAATTTTACGTGACTATCCAGCTCACTTAATAACGGTCGATTATGTAAGCAAACAGTTCAATTTTGGTTAACTCCAACTGATGCTCAAAATGCTATGATGAAGCGGTTCTGCTCGAAACCCGAACACTCTTCAAGAATTTCTTACCACTTGGAAATTCCTTAAGTTGGGAGTATTGTTTCTTAAGTTGGGATTATTATTTAATAAATGCAGTTATACTGCAGAGGAACTTCTCAGTTTTCAGATATTATTCATTTGGACGATTATCAGATAATCTTTCCGAGGACAGTTTATCGATCAACCTTATCATCCAAATATTTAAGTTTCATCGGATCATTAATTCGTCGTCGAGTTGGTTTTTACGAGCAGAATACTAATATTAAGACGATGGAAAGAAAAGTTGCAACTATTTGATTTGAAACGAAAGGTTCTTATTATTATTTTCGAGCAAGATACAAAGATCAATGAGAAGCAAAGGTTACAACTTTATTAACATCCATCGAACAGATTACAAAGTCAGTATGATTACAAAGTCCTAATACAACTACTGTACACTATTCTATGATCTTCGAGCATCCTTCAATGTTGTTGACCAGGAATATTGGCGAACATCCGATGAGTGCACCACAATTTGTTTGACAAATCAGTTGTCCCCTGGACTTGTAAAGCGGTCGAGCTGTCTATGTTTATCGTCTAATGATATCTGGGTTTTCTGATTATCTCCATACTTTTCCCAGCATTCTTGCTACCAGACGAGCCCGATCACTTCCCCGAGTTGGCGTCCAAGGTTGCAATTCCTCATTTTAAGATCCAAAAGCTCAACCTTGAACGGCCGGTCATCTTTTTAACGATCGAGAAGCTCAATCCAAAGTTACCATTCTTCAGGGAAGAAAGGAAGAAATTGGTGATTTGAGGATGAACTTCCTTTTGATTATCTGACCAGCTTTCCACCCTCGGGTATACCCCTCGAGATCCGTAATGCTAACCCTGCGCAAAGTACTCGAGCAAGGGTTAATCGAACAATCGCATCTCGAGGGGAGATCCCGCTTTCAGGGATCAGAGACCCCCAGATAGAGGAGGTGCTCCTTTTTTCCGATTCCACCCATACCAAAGAAGTTTATGTCTTGTACGAAAGATCGGATGTACGTTCGAAGCCAAATTTCAAAGGCTTGAACGGGAAGAAGGAAGGATCCGAGCTTCGTCCTCGGATAAAACATTTTTGACAGCGGAGGGTAAAGATTTTCAACTGAGTAAATGCCATATTTATACTAAAAGGAAGATTTGATCGACGGTCTGTATTCAACGAAACCAACGGCTCAGATTAAGGCATTTATCACGGGTGACCGTTCCACTTCCCGAGATTAAGGTACTGTTTGGACAGACTTTCCTTGAAACTTAGCTGAAAAAAGGGGAAAGGGAATACTATGACTTGGTCAAATATACAGTGCAGAAACTTTCGCTTTTTACTTTGTGCACGGAATTTCGATCACTCTTAACTCGAGTATAAATTGTTCCAACATTAAGAATGCAACATGATTGATCACTCTTAACTCGAGTATAAATTGTTCCAACAGTAAGAATGCAACTTGATTGATTACTCTTAACTCGAGTATAAATTGTTTATACAGTAAATCACTTCACCAGACACAAAATACCATCGATTCGAAGGAAGAAAAAGTTTATTATTCCAACGGGGAAAACAAGTACAAAAGGAAGAAGTTTAAAAGTACAACATTTAGTCGAGCAAAAGAAGAAATCTCTAAACACTTTTCTCGAACAGAAGCTTGCGGACTTCAACGTTGCGGGCCTCATACCCGGCATCATAACCTTTTTGATAGGCCTCTTGCTCCCGCTGCTCGGCGTTTTTCTTCTCCTGCTCGACGAGCGACTTCAGCCTATCCAGCTCCTTGCTCAACTCCTCGTGAACCTGGCTCTCTTTCTGCTTCACAGCTTTCTCTGTCTCGGAAGCCAATTTCAGCTCGATAGCTCTAGCTTCTTCAAGGGACCTTGATAGTGCAACCTTCTTTTCCTCCAGCTCGAGGATAACCTTAGCACGCTGTTCGGCTTCTTGCTCGACTTGCAGCCCGAGGCTAAATAACTGTTGTCCGACCTTAAATGGACAAAAGTTGTTGTGTTAGTAAAAATAAAAAAAAAAGGGAGAGAGTGAGAGGACGCTCACTTGAAAAAGCAGATCTGTGCTCGATTGCACCATCTCATTCGCATTTTTCCCTTCTTGTTCGGCCATGGCCTTACTTTTCACCTCTTCAAAAAAGGCACTGAGCGTCCGAGCAACGTTGGGGACAGAGTTTTGGGGTTCTGGGTTCCCACCCGACGAGGGAGTTTTCTTCTGATCGACGGGAGGGTCATTTATTTTGACCTTCTTATTGGGAGGCTCGACCACAGTGTCCTTATTTGCCTCCAGAGCCAAAACACTACCAGCCAATGTTTGGTTCGCCCCCGTCATTTGAATCAGAATTGAGGTCGGAGTCAGATCGTCAACGACTGGAATTTTGATCAAAGCAGACTCAGAGCTTTGCTTGTCCCTCTCCGAGCTGTTCTTAGACCTAGAGGGAGAGTCCGAAATTGGTATAACTGCTTTGTCCTCGATCCGAACGGGCGACGAGTTGGGCAAAGGCTTGGTCTCAGCTTGGCCAAGATCACCTTTAGGGGTTTCCGTTTGCTCGGTGACCGCATTCGAAGGAGAATCGGTCTTGCGCTTCCCGCGATCGCTCTTAGAGGTTTTTCCTACATCCGAGGAGGATTTGGACTCTCTAATTTTGGACTTAGGACCCTTCTCCTTTTTGACCTTCAACAACAGTTTGGGATCGAGTTTGGAACTCACCATACCCTCCATGATCTAATTTTTAGTAAAGAGAAGAAGGCTCGATTTACGTTATCGATCAATGGGCTCCGATGAAGAAAGACTTATAATGTCAGTGGTGCAAATCTTAAACTGCCTTCTATTTATAAGAAAAAAGAACGTGGCCTTTTTGGGAACCCAACAGTCGCGAATTTCAAGTTTTTCCGTGCCCTATTAAAAGGTCGATTGTTTTGATACCGTGCCTACTAAGTGATTCACATGCACGAAAATGCTCGATATCGACGTTCTTTTATGAATCTTATGGCTCACAAAGACTTTTGTCTAGTTGAGCAGTATAATAAATTACTGATGAGCGGACTCAGAGAACTTAAACAGAAAAAGCAGATTTTATAGATGATCGAAATAATTACAGTGCATATAATAAAGGGTCCTACAATCTATTACAAGAAATCTAAGGGTTTGACTGCTCCTCTTTGTCCTCACTCTCGGAGCCACCCTCGACATCGACGTTATTATCTCCAGAAGCTTCTCGATCGTCCCCATCGTCAGAAGGATCTTGATCTTCCTCTCCGGAACTGTCATCAGAGCTATCTGAACTATCTGAGCTATCTGAACTCGAGCTCGCGCTGGACGTATCCAAGTCCATCAAGTCAGGATTGGGCATTGGAACTCCGAACTCTTCCACAAACGGAGCGAACTCATGTTTTTCCCAGTTGGCGGAGCTCGAGGATGAGACTTGATAATCTTCTCCGTCCATATTCTTGAAAATGTCCATGTGTTTCAAGTACTCATCTATCTTATTGGGAATGACTTTCGCGGAGACAAGTTGTCGAACGCCTTTATAGAAGGTAGTCTGGAGGACTTGATCGACCCTTTTACGAGCTATAGCATCCAACGCGGGAGACTCCAAAAATTCTCTTATCGAGCTTAGGCGAGAGTCTTCTTTGCCACGTTGATAAGATAACTCGGAATCAGCCTTAGTTTGCGCGAGCTCCTCTTCAAGTTTCTTAACCTTCTCCTCGAGCAAGCTCTTCTCTTCCACGACCTTCACCAAGTCTTCCTCGACGGCCGGGGTATACTTGGCTTTCATGGACTCCAATTCTTTTTGGACGGAGATAAATTGATTGCGAAGTTGGGATTCTTCCTTGAGTAAGTCCCTATAAGCGATATGGACCCGATCGGACTCCTCTTCTAACATTGAGGTACGATTCACCTCAGTAAGAAAGCAGTCCCCGATCTGCAAGAACAGGGTGGTTAGTATTTTGTTCCAAGACTTAAACAGTTACAACAAATGTAAAGGGATTTACCGTGTGATATGCTTTGGAGAATTGGCCTAATACGTCAAGGTCGCAATGGCCAAGAAGCTCCTCCTGGTCCTCGGCAAATCTCCCCGCCATGAAAATTTTGATCGCCTTGTCGTGCTCGTTCTCGCCGTTTGGGGTGCGATCACTTCGAATTGATCCCCTCTCGGGATAACCCGCTGCTCGGGAACCTCTAAGTTGATCTTCGATGAAGTCCACCATATCAGGCCTACTTCGACCAGAACGGGAAGAAAGGGGTGTTCGGTGTCGACCCCACAATCCGGTCCTCCTTTTAGCCTCGGGGGGTCCCTCGAGATCTTCCCGAGCTCGCCGATTGTAGATCTCTGTCCCTTTGAGCTTCTTCATGGTAAACATGTTGTATCCTAAGCCAGAAGAAGAAGAAGGACCAGCTTGGTGAGGAGGTGGTACCATTTGGATCGGCTCAGCATTCTCGGGCTCCCCTTCGTTTCCGATCTGGTCAGTCTGAGCCGAGCTTCCCCGAGGAGGGACGACAGTTCTAGGCTCCAGTCTAATTTGTCTCCTCGGCTGACCGGGCGTCTTTCTCGAGGTAGATGCTACAGTTTTACCGACTATGGAAGCTCGGTATTGCTCCACCATTGTACCTGACGAAATAAAAATTGAGAAATGATAACGAAATCCTCAGAATAGCATACCATCACGGTCACTCGGGAAAGATTATTATCCTTACTCAATGTTCGAGGATCATCAGCATCTGCTAGTTGATAGGTAGCTCGGCTGAGTCCAGCTTTTCGAAGAACAGGCTCCAGAATAAGGAAAGCCGACTGATAGGGATCGGAACGCATCTCTTTAACAAGATCGTCTGGGATAACCTTCACAAGCTGGCCTAACAATTCTCGTTTTCCGTAGACCCAGTCTCGCTCACCTGGCCATTTGTGTGGAACCATCGCCGAGCTCCCCTCGGAAGCCGGTACTTCAGGTCCTCTGATAAAGAAGAACTGTTTCTTCCAGTTGAGAGAATTGCTAGAAGTTATGGTCGATAAGACCGAATGATTCGAACGCTGGGAGAAATACACGAACCCATCGTTCGAGGCGGAGGAAGTACTGATCTTGAAGAATTGCCAAAAGCGCCGGAAATTAGCAGCCTTGTCCTTGGCCTTCATCAAAACGCTGAAAGCTATCAAATACCCAATCGAGTTGGGAAGGATCTGTGCGGGAGCCAGGGAGAATGCATCTAAAACCTGCTCAAGTAATGGGGCAAAAGGAATGCGCAACCCATAGTCAAATTGCTTAGCATAAAAAGCTTGACATCCTGCTGGGGGCTTGTTCACTCTTTGAGAGGAGGTCGGAATCACTAGCGAGTAGCCTTCGGGAAGGAATTTACCTATCGCAGCTTTGAGGTTTGCCTCATCCTCTTTTGGATCATACGCACTGGAGATTTCATCGACCCGTTTCTCAGTCTTCTGAGCTCGACCTGTGGCTTTGGACTTTTTCGTGACACCGGCTAGGTCGAGGATTCTCACACTGCACCCGCCTCCGATTTGATATCTCATTATCTCATGCTTGTCAAACGGTACAGTCAAGCTATTCTCATTGTCGGAGTCAGCTTTTTCTCCATCTCCACCCTCCTCGCTGTCGGCCTCGGCATTTTGTTCCGCATCACCACCGTGCTCGGAATCCTGTCGACCGGATGTCCCCTCTCCAGCGTTTGACCCCATGGCATACTCTATTTGGTTGACGATTCTATTCGTCTCTTCGGAAGAATTTTCAGTGGTTTTGTAGTCATTGATGAGTTCGCCTGTGGATCCTAGGCCGGAATCTGATCGCGAAGGAATATTGGTTTGGACGTCGGGATTCTGGGAAGTAGACATGATTAGAAGATATTTATTGGAATGCTCGAAAAAGAAGAAGTACTGTTTATCGATCTAAATGCTCCGATCCGCTGTGAATTGTAAAGATGCACTCTTTTTTCCAAGTAAACATATATATATAAAGGTTAAAAGGGTAAATTGCAAATTCAACCCCGAGTAACTGCGACGGTTAAGCTCCCGCTTAGTAAAATTGAGGGTCATTTTTCCGCTAATAGCACCTATGGTCCTCCAAGTCTCAGAAATAGATATTTCGAGTCAGAAAGATAAGATTAAACTACGTTGTCTTCCGAGGATATGCACTCTTTTTCCCTTCGCTCGGTTTTTGTCCCCCTGGGTTTTTCCAAGTGAGGTTTTTAATGAGGTATATCCGATGCAAGACCGTTCGAGACCTGTTCTCTATTGCTTACTTCTCCGAACTTCAGATATCATAATGCCATATTAAATCATCGAGGTAAAACTATCTGATCGAAGATCATCATCCTTCTGTTGTTCGAAGCATCTCAATCTTCCTGGGATCCGCCAGAGAAATATGCGCTCTTTTTCCCTTCGCTCGGTTTTTTTCCCACTGGGTTTTTCCGAGTAAGGTTTTTAATGAGGCATATCAAAATCTCGTGATACAATGCTGTGTTTACTTCTCAAAGCTTCAGCTTCGCTTATGCTCGAGAAGTGGGGGAGTATTGATGAGGGGTATTTCGCATACGCCGTTTTAGGAAGTACCTATGCTCGAGATCGACCTCTTCCCCGACCAGGAATGGTATTCTCGACCGGAAGAATCTAGTTTTCCGATCAAGTCAGATTGATAGTACGGGATCTACTCTCCGATCTGCTCACCGCCTCGGGATTACTGTGGGGCCGACCTACAGCTTTGTACAGCTGGCCGAGAGGTATTCTCCTACGGACGGTCCAGCTAGCTCATTACTGTTCCTATAAATACGCGGCGCATTTATGACATCGGGGGACGGCACAACTTCCAAGAGAGGCCCTAAGCTCGGACTTACTGTTCGGATTAGGAACTAGCTTGTTTATTCCTTGTATTTACTTTCCTAGTTGTACGACATCCTGTAATGCTCGAGTAGACCCATCTTGTAACCTGAACTCAATATTCGATTGTGATATATAAGATTTACGCACTCTATACACTTATTGTTTTGCTCGACTTTCCTTATTTGGTACGAACGAAATACAGCATAATCACCACAAATTTGCACAAACTAGATCTACTATCTAGTTTATCTCCCTTCTTGTTCCTAACATAGGCAGGAGATCCCCATACTCGCAAGTACGAATACATGGGTGCTTTACCAAACCATTCTTGGTGTGGCGTCGTCGGCACCGACTTTGAAGGTACTATATTAAGTATCTTTGAAGCCGTTAAGAGGGCTAAGCCCCAAAATGAAAAAGGTAGATCAGCGAAACTCATCATGGAACGAACCATGTCCAACAGAGTTCAGTTCCTTCTCTCAGACACACCATTCAACTGTGGTGTTCTAGGAGGAGTTCGCTGTGAGAGAATACCATTCTCTACAAGATAATCGAGGAATTCTTGACTTAAGTATTCCCCACCTCAATCAGATCGAAGTGCCTTAATACTGTGTCCAAGTTGGTTCTCAACTTCCATTCGAAACTCTTTGAACTTTTCAAAAGCTTCGGACTTATACGTCATTAGGTACACATACCCAAAACGACTGTAGTCGTCTGTGAAGGTAATGAAGTACGAGAAACCTCCTCTTGCACTGACACTCAGTGGTCCACAAACATCGGTATGGATCAAATCCAAGGTTTGTTTGGTTCGCTCTGGTTTCCCAGTAAAAGGCGTTTTGGTCATCTTTCCCTTGAGACAGGACTCGCAAGTTGAGAAATCATCGAGGTTCTGTATTTCAAGAGCCCTAGAGGAAACCAACTTTTGAATTCTACTCTTGGATATATGTCCAAGCCTAGCGTGCCATAACTGTGGACTATTATCATCTTGTTTTCTTTTCTTTGATTGAATGTGCATGACATTAGAATTAGCAGGTTCTAAGGAATAAAGACCATCTATCAAGGTACCACTAGCATAAGTAAAACCACCTTTTATTATGCTAAAATTTCCATTGGAAATGGAAAAACAAAAACCATCATTATCCAGCAAAGGAATCGAAATAATGTTTTTGATAATTGTTGGTACGTACAAACAGTCCTTTAAAACCAAAGTAAAATTCCCTAAAACTAATTCAACGTCCCCTATGGCCTCTACCGCAACCCTTGATCCGTTTCCAAAGCGTAGGATCCTATCCCCAGGTTTAAGAGGTCTTACTGCTCCCATCACCTGCAAATCATTGCAGATATGAGAACCAGCTGCGGTGTCTAACACCCCTGATGCACAGTTAATTGAAATATTAAATTCAATAAAGAAAATACCTTTGGCTACCGTTTAAAGGTAGTCAGGGCAGTTCCTTTTCCAGTGCCCTGCTTTCTTGCAGTGGAAACATTCATCTTCTGGGGTCTTTCTCTTTTTCTCAACAACCTTCTTGGTTGTTTTAGAAGAGAACACTTTCTTCTTCTTCTTGCCCTTCTTTGGCTTTGCAGCCTTGGGTTGCTCAGCAATCAAGACAGGCTTCTCCTTCTTAAGGGTAGCTTCTGCCGTTACCAACATATTGGTCAGTTAGTGAAGAGCGAGATTTCTCTCCTCCATGTTGAAATTCAACACGAACTGATCAAATGAGCGTGGTAGAGTATGAAGTAAGAGGTCAGTCCTAAGATCAACGTGCAAGTCTACTTCCAAATTCTCCAATTTTTCAATCAGATTAATGAAACGAAGACAGTGATCTTTGACACTGGCTCCCTCAGTCATCCTCAGATTAAACAACTCCCTTGTAGTCTTGAACCTTTCGGTCCTAGACTTCTCTCCAAATAAATCTCGGAGATGGAGAAGTATATCAGCAGCATGAGGCATCTTAGCATGCTGTTTCTGTAGCTCATTGGTCATTGATGCTAGCATTAGGCAACGAACCTGAATATCATCATCAACCCATCTAGCATGGGTGGCTCGCTCCTCTTCTGAAACTCCTTCCGGAAGTGCTCCAGGCATTGGGGCATCGAGAACATAGCTCCGACGATCGGAGTCGAGGACTATCCTCAAATTTCTTAGCCAGTCGATAAAATTTGATCCGTTCAGTTTGTTAGTATCAAGGATGATAGATAATGGATTCTTAGACATTTTCGCAAAATGATCTACAAAATGAAATGATAACGTTCAGCTGACTGATCTAAATTAATACTTATAATTGACGACTATTGGACTTGTTATCGAAAAAGTTCTCCCACTATTTTCTCGAAACAATTACCCCTTCAATTGTTCTGGAAATCTTATTTCCTAGCAGGTCTTGACGTCCCAGCAGACATTAATTGCACCCACGACTCGCGGCCATACAATTAATTCCCTAGGTAGGTATACTATTACCAATTGTGTCCCTACACAACCTTCAAGCTATTTTGCCTCGATTTTCGCACTCATCTAGCACTGCTACATCATGAGTGGTACTACTTCTTAAGTCTAACCCATCAATCTTGATGAGCAACGGGCCCGGTCATGAAATCCCCATAACTTGGTTATGATCGATGTTCACATCCCGACCAATCCTCACCCTTGTCAAGTTTAGTTAAAAACGAGAATCAAGGAGTTTCGCGTATTGTCTCTTTCCTCGACTCGGGTGCCAGACTCTGGATCACCTTAATCAACAAGTGGACAACTCACGCTAGTTCCTATTGATGGAAGGCTTGGATATTAAAACTTTATTTTAATGTACCCAATATGATTTAATCTAATTTTCAAGAGGGGGTTTTTCGGGTTTAAGAGTTTGAGGTAACTCCACTCGAGATCTCACCGTTCCAGTTATGCATTATCTTTTATTTACGATCTAAATTACTAGCGCGTATCACCATACATGCTAAAATAATAAATACGTAAATAAATCATACACACCTAGCATGCATGCTACCACAGTATGTTTTCGATCGGGAGCCTCCTATGCGGACCACCATCGAGCCAAAGACGATGGTCCTATTGGTCAATCTAATAGGTTTCAAAGAGGCCTATGCTATTACACATTTTACCATGCATACATGGCCTTTAGTCTTCTTGGGCTCCCACCTTGCATGTAATGGGCCTCCATCCTAAATTATAAAATAGTAAAGCCCTATCTTTTACATTGGCTCAAAGTGGCCCAAAAACTTAAGGCTCGCAGGCCCAATAAAACCAACAAATTAAAATTAACCAATCACATCTACCCTAAGGGTCAAGGCTCGGCACGATCGAAAAAACCACGTAAACAGTTCACGTAGAGCAAGAAACAAGCAAAACACATTTTCTTATTTCTTATCTTATTTTAAAACTCCTTTTAAAATGCCTTTCAGATTCTAGTTTTAAAACTCATTTTAAAACAATCAATAATCTTATTTTAAAACACCTTTTAAAACAATCACTTTGATTCTCACTCTAGTCCCTACTAATTATGATAAAATTAACTTTTCGGATATACTAAACCCTTTTAGTGCACAAAACAGTTTTTGTTTTTCAACCTTTGAAAAATTTCAGTTCGGCCCCTGAATTTTCGAAAATTACATTTTGACCCCTCAACTTTTGGAAATTACAAATCAGCCCCAAAATTTCCAGAACATGAAAATCGGACCAGCAAGCAGAAAATTAACAAAATTTCCAGAAACTTTCGTTTAATGCAAAACAGACCCCTGATTTAACGGTAATTGCAAAAACAGCCCAAACCTTTCGTAAATTGCAAAACAGTCCAGATTTTGAAAATTCCAGAAATTACAATTTGGTCCAGAATTGCAGAAAATGAAAATTTTACTTTCTGTCCAGATTTTACAAAAATCGCAATTTGCAAACAAGCCCTCAAATTTTCGGTAATTACAGATTTGGCCCAAAACCGAAAAGTGCATAGATCCGAACAATTTAATTCATCATAACAAGCAAGAATCAAAAATCAGAACACAACAAACACATATATCCATATATTTTGATGTGTTCAGGCCTTTTCATATGTGCATAATAAATTTGGCTCTGATACCACTGTTGGGATTTTATGGGTATGATTGTCAAAAACAACGTTGCGGAATATAAAAACTTTCAATTTTTCATACACCAATTCCCAAGAACATTTATTAGCACATATGAATAAGGTTGAATACAATTTAGCAACAAATTACTAAATTAAAAGTGGTAAATCGAATTTACCTCACCACAGGCAAGATGGTGGTTTCTCCGGTCTTCTCTTCTTGTTCACTAGAGCACCCCAAGTGTTGTGCCTCCAGAGATTAGTCCACACCAGCTAGATGAATGACACCTTCAATTCTTAGGCTTAGAAATGGAAGAGAAGGTTTCTTGTCAATGGCAGATCTAGATCTAGATCTAGATCTGAGTGAAGAAGAGAGAGCAAGAGGGAGAGAGGGGGGGCGGCCAAGTGAGGGGGCGGCTAGGGTTGTAGTTTTGCTTAGGGTTTTGAGTCTCAACTTAGACTCCTTTATATAGCCACCTTCAAGGCCCCTTTGTGTGCAAGACTTAGTATGGGCCATTAATTAAATTGGCCCATGTCTTGCATTAATTTAATTAAACCATTTAATTAAATTAATCCAATTAATTTTCTCCAACTTTAATTAACTCTTTAATTAATATTTAATTAATTAGACTATCTAATTAATTATTTCTCTCTCAGAATTAACTCTTTAATTCTTTTATTTGATTTAACTCTTTAAATCAAACCTTTCCTTAATTGACTGTCACTGTCCAACTGTATTGTGTGTGACCCTCTAGGTTCACCATCAATTGGCCGTAGGCCCACGACTTTCGTGATTTAATTAATGAGCAATTAATATTCAATTAATTGCTCCGATCAATAAACTCCTTTAATTGACCACTCCAGAATTAATCTCCCATTAATCAAGGAGTACCCACACCTCATGGTCGATGTCTAGCCACAAGCCCATGAGGCCCAACTTCAGGTGAATTGACATTAGTGAACCTCACCTCTTATAAGTACCATGTACATACGGTCCCTCTAACGACTAATTTCCCGATCGAGACCTAGGGTGTGTGAATTAGTCAGCACCTCTAATTATCTCGATTCTGTACTTTCTAATTCTGGATAATAATTCCAGTGTGACTGCTAAATTTGGAAACCCCTTTCCAAATCCGTCACTGACCATGGCCATGGATTTCTCGGAATGTATTATCTAAGAATGTACAGGAAATTCCCTCATTCATTACAATGAGTCAGTAGATCCTATCTTGATGCTAACCACTCGCGTATACGATTGTACGTGCCCAATGTAGGCGCACAATGGTCAGGCTACGTGGCCGGCTCCTAAATCAAAGCACGCACACCCGTATACCGAATTCGCCCTAGCACCTCAAGTCCAAGGACTAAATCTTACACTGTTATAAGTCCTGAGAAACATCCCATCACT